>CAJVPL010001137.1:0-16365 GCA_910591945.1 Ambispora gerdemannii | reverse complement strand
TTAGTATAATAAATATTTATTTTGCTATAGTAATTATAAACTATAATTATAAGTAAAGTTGTAGTCAGAAATAAGAGTTATAAATTGATATAAGTTAATTATTATTAATAATAATTGTTTGAAGAGTTATATAATATTTATGATCAAATTTAATAAATGTAAAAATAAAAATACTTTAGTCATCATTATGCAAACTTCTAATTCTTATTAAACATCATAAATTATAAATTGTACTTATATGTAAAGTTGTAGCTTATATTTAGAGCTACAAATTAGTATATGATACTATATATCAATCTTTAATCAAACTCAAACTCATATAATAGTTCAATTTGAGTTTAGTTCAAACTTCAAATCTTTCTTGAACTCAAGCCAAAATTCAGTTCAAGTTTGGTTTGAATTTCAAACTGAACTTGAACCTGAGCAAAAGTCCAGTTCAGTTCAGTTCATAAGAATACTAATCAAGAGTTTCTCTCAATTTACAGCTTTTTTGTTCAGTTTATTAAAAAGTAATATTAAATTTTATTGAGTTATAAAACAAAAACGCATTTTTAACAAACTAAAAATACTACTTATCTCTATATCAATTTTAATCTATTTTAACTTTATGTGAAAGTTCTATTTTTATATTAATATTTTTAATATTGATTTAGAAACTATACTTACACAAAAGAATAAATAAAACTGGAAGTACATAATTACTTATACCAACATATTAAAAATGTTATAATATAATGGAGAAGAAAGTATTAATTATAATTAGAAAATATGATAATTTTAATACTATCTGCTCAGTATACTTTTTAAAATTGTTACTGATTATAGTGTTTTTTGTTGGCTATTTATAAAACAGATTAATTTTAGCTCTGGAGTTACTTACTGAATAATAATAATATCAGAATATACTTTTATTATCTTATAATATTGAACTGAAATATTAATGCTCTCTTTTACTTAAATTAATATTAAAAAAAAGATTTTTAAAACAAAAAAACTATTAACTATTAAATAATAATAATAATAACAATTAGTAATTTAGACTAAAGTATTTAGCATCAAATAATTTGTAAAACAATTTCTAAATTAAAATTTAGAATATTTAGAACACTTTAGAACTTATATAATAATTCAAAATCTGAAATATTTAGAACTTTGAAAAGTACTTTAGTTCAAATTATTAATAATAATACTTAAAGATAAAATAAAAATAATCAAAATAGAATTATATCAACTTGATATAATATCTAAAAAAATAAAAGTTATCCTATAAGTAGTACCAAAAAACAACAAAAATAAATAAAAACTCAAGTAAAATATTATATAATAAAAAAAGATTACTATACAAGATTAACTAAAAGAAAAAATTCAATAATTCTTTACGAATTCTTAAAGAAACTGAAATTAAAGTCAATTTAACTTATATATACAGTAACATATTTTTTAAACACTTTGTATATGAAGAAACTTATTAATAAATTACTAATAAAATAAAATAAAAAGTAATATTAAGATATTTATTAAGATATATTCTATTTGTTAAGATATATTCTATTTATTAGTATATTAATAAATAAAAAATTAAATAATCACTATATTCAATTAAATCAGATAATTATTTGAAAGAGTTATTATTGATTAATTAGATCTTGTCAGTCAATAACAAAAGAAAACTAATATATAGCTATTACTATTAACTATTTTATCAAATAATTTGAAATTAAGATAATTTTTAACAAAGTAATATTTATAATTGTTACTTTTATCTTTAAGGATATTATTTATAAATTAAGTATTCAAAGAAAATTTAATTAAATAATAGAACTAAATTTACTATTACAATTATTAAAGAATTAACAGACTGATATAATATTCATTATAATTTATCATCCTCAAACAAATTAAATTGTTAAGTGTTATAATTGAACTTTCTATATATTACTACAAAAATATTGCATTAAGTTAAAAAAAGAATGGAATATATATATTTTCATTACTCTTTTTGTATATCAAATATTAAGAAACTTCGGTATGAGATATGAACTATTCTTCTTGACTTATAGATGAGAAACAAAATTGCTAATAAAATTTTGGTATAAAATTTATTTCAAAATCAAGACCAACTTAAAGAAAGAATAAAAAGTCGGATTTTTATATTACTAAATAAACTATCAATAAAAATCTGTAATATGCAAAATAATATATAAGAAATCCTGCAAAAATTCAAAAAACTTTATAATCAAAAAATTTTACAAAATGAAATTTTCAAGATTGTAAAAAAGTATTAATCTATAATGATTTACTACATCTGATACAAAGACAAATTTGAATGATAATGGAGCAATAAATAATTTTATATTTATAAGTTAACTGAAAGTAATATCTATCAATTATAAAATTAGTATAACTAGTTACTAAAAAAGACATTTAATAGTAATTAACTTAAATACTATTATAAAAGAGAAATAAATTTCCTGATCACTATATCTAAAAATTGAAAAATTAAATATATTAATAGAATTCAAACAAAAAGAAAACAAATAATAATAGAATTATAAGAAAAAGAAAAATGAGAAAAATGATATATATATAAAAAAAAGTATAATAATTATATGTAAAAAAATAATATAATAATAACATAAAAAAATAACTAATACAATAATAATAACAATTAATACATAAAAATGTGGAGCAATATCTAAAAATTTGTTATTAATCAATAAAACTATAAAACTATAAAAACTATAAAATTTTAGTTTATAAAATAACAAAAAAATGAGCAATACTGATAGTATTTAATAAAATAAAAAAATTATAATTATTATTTTATAGCTTATCCAAATACTGTAAAAATATTAGTTTAATAGTATATTTAATCTTACTATTAATTAACTAATTCTAGTTAAGAATAATTAATTGCAATATATTGATCTTAATATAATAATCATTCTAAATAAAATCACAATTATTAATAAAATTGCTAATACTTATACTGACTTTTAATTATCACAGATCAAATATTATTTTTTATATTACTTGTTCATGAAAGAAAAAAGTTAAGCATATTACTTATAATATTCATCAAGTTTCAGATAATAATTGAATCTAATTATAAAAATATTATTATTTTGGTAGTCTCTTATCTGATATATCTCAGCATTGCAATCAAAGTCTACAAGTCTTCAAAGAACAAATTGTATTTCAGAAATGGATCAATCTGTTTTTATTAATCAGATATTGGCAAATTAGAAAGTGTACTTTCTGATTATTTCAAAATTATGAGCCATATAAAATTGGTAATTATATCATTTTAATATCTGACTGCATCTCATGTCTCAAAGTCCAAGAAATAAAAAAACTTGCTCAATGAATCTAACAATTTTGACAGTGCTCAATTTCAAAAAAGAAACAGATAGTATTGCTGGCAAACAAACTTTCTTGATTATGATTTTTTGAGGATAAATAAGTCATGGATATTAATAGTATCAGATCAGTGTATATATAGCATTATTGATCTCCAAAATTAGTAGAATTTATAGCAACAATTGTAACGAGTTTCCATTATAATTATTTACAATACCACAAGTTTTCCAATCTGGTAAGCTATTCAACAAATACTGCTATAGATTATTCAGCAAAAATAACAGCATATTTCATTATGAATATCAATAAATGCAGTCTGTGGATTTTTTGCATGATAACATGCTAATAAAAAAACAACAAACTCCCTTTTTATTATACAACACAAAATCACACTATTCTCCACATTCTCTTTTTTTTAGCATCTTTTATTACTTTTCAGCATCTCATCATTATTTTTCAGCATCTCCTCATCATTTTCAACATCTTCTCATCAATCTTCAACATGGTTCCATCAGTTTTTGAGCTTGTAACAATTTCTTCTGTAGATAATAGAGTGTCCATCATTTTAGTAAAATGTTATGCTTTTTTTGATAGTACAAAAATAATAATACACAAAAAATGTATAAAAGAATGGTCCACGGGGTTATTAATAAAGGAGAGAAATAAAATTATGTACAATTCTTCTCCAAGCAAAAATCTTTGTGTACAACTATTCTTAAAAGCGAAATATTGCTTGTAAAACTCTTCCCCTTTCAACCACATTAATCTTGATATCGTATTACTTGTTGGTTAGGTCCTTTGCACCAGAAAAGGCATTGTTTTGTGTAGAATCGCATTGTTAATGAAAAACCGTTTTCGTGTAATCATTATTATCGTTATTATTTTTAAGAGTTTAAGGCTTTTGTCTAGAAAAAGCAACGATTGTTAGTAATATTTTTAAGAGTTTAAGGCTTTTATCTATAAAAAGCAATAATTAAGAAAACCCCCGAACACTCACCTGAAACCCATAGTCTCTCCCTTTCCCCCAAAAATCAACTTAAGTCAACGATATCCGTAGATATCGGCACAGACTTTATACCGAATAAACGTCAATCAATCTAATAATCTCTCCCGAAGTCTTGTTGCGTTAGAAATCCCTCAAATCACCCCCAATTTAAAAATAGTGCAACAATGTATTTCCAGGGATCAAAGTTACGTAATTAGATTTTTGTTGCCAAGTCAATGTTAGATCGTCATAATCCATTACATGTACTATCGCTATCGAATATTCATTTTTAGTTATTCCATAAAAATTTTGAAAGTTAATTATATTGAAAACAAAAAAGCAATATCTTACATTTTAAAAGGTGTTCATTTTACCTCGTTTATAAACTCGGATGTAATTTGCTTTGAATGGTGTAATGTAACTATTAGTCAATATCTTTATTAATTCAGTACATTTATATTTTTTACAATATGTACATATTTGGCAAATTTGAATGACAATAATGTTTACATGATTTTACGTATACCGATACTACTGTATTTTGCTAAAGATCCGAATGATTCTGCTTCAAGTGTTCACGAAGTTCAGGTAAAGCAAATCCAGAAAATTTACATAAGTGACAATAGTGTTTTCCACTTATGGGATGCTTGTGTAAGATATTGTGCTTATTAAGAGCCGTTTTCCCACCTTTGATTTGTTTCTGACAAATATTACAAGATATTTCAGCTTGATTTTTAGCAGTGGCGAGCATCGCAGCAGTTGTACTTGTGGATGCTTGTGGCAGTAATGGTGGAAATGGTCGTTGGGAATTACCATCACTGTTATTTGATTGGCGGCTGTCAGCACGCTTTGGTGAAATATTTTTGATTTTGCGATCATTCTTTTTATCCGTATCCTTTTTTGGGAGAATACGTAGTACTTTTACTTTTTTTTGTGAAGGAAGAAACCCATGAGTGGGTGGTCTGTTTCTAGTCCAGTCTTCAATTTCTCCATCTGATTCATTTGCCTTTTGGTCGTTATCCGTAACAGCTTTATTCTCTCTTGATCGACGTTGTTCTCGAAGACGAATTGTGAAAAGTGAGGACAATAAATTGTCATCTTCTTTTTCGACATCGTCTTCCATTTCAAAAGGATCTTGATTGTTTGTCGCACTTTCTGTAACTTGGGGATCAATAGCAATATCATTATTTGACACAATAGGAGGTTTTTTCGAATCATTGTCGATTTTCTTGTCAACGTTACCAGATAACTTACGAAGCGGAGGTAATTTTCTTGTGTTTGGAGCCGCTTTGATAGGTTCAGAAGATGAAGTCGCCGATGAAGATGTCGATGATATCACAGACACATTATCCTCTGGTGATTTTTCTGGATTTGTATTCGGTGATTCAGAAACATTTTTTTCGCGAGGCAATTTCATCGTTGATTTTATGCCCTCCAAGCGAGCTTCTTCAAGTTCCTGTAAAGAAATATCAAAACTAATAATTTGTAGTTGTTTTTCCTCTGGTAATTTATTCATCTTCATTTCCGACTTTTTGGTTTTTGCATTCAAGGTTCCTGTTTCCTCCCCCGGTGATGTCTTTTTTATATTAGTTTGAGAAGTTTGGGTTTCTGCACTAGCAAATTTCTGTTTTTTAATTTCGTCCAGTTTAAATTTAACACGTTTCTGGTGAGATGGATCATTGGATGTAATAGTTTCTTGTTTCTCAAGAGAAAGGTTGTTTATCTTCTCCAATTTATTTGTTTCTTTGAGAACAGTTTCTTGCTCCTCAATTAAAATATTGATAGGTGATGTCACCTCGGACTTTTTGAATTTTATTAGAGAAGTTTCGATGTCTTTAAGAGTAATAAATTGCTTCTGTTTCTCAGGAGAAATGTCAATTTCATCAAGCATAATTTTTTCTCGAGAACTTGCATAAGATAAAGATTTTTGGTCCCCTGGCAACGTTGAGTCAAATGAAATTGACTGTGTTTGAGAAGTTCCAATGTGTTCAACGGCTTCTTCATGTTTCTCCAACAATTTATTTGCTCTGTCAAGTTTAACTTTATTGAAAGAAGCATCACTAGATGATGATTTTTCGTTCTCTAGAGCAACCGTTTTCCACGTTTCAGATATATTAGTATTAGCTTGGGAGATTGGTGAGGTCGTACTCGACGATGATAATGCGGAGGAAGTATCAATTTGTTTCAACAACTTTTCTAAATTCTCTTGTGTTTGTATTAAAGAAGATGCAACTTGTTCATACGAAATCGAAGTCTCCCGTGATTTTTCAAATTTTTTTAGTTGCGATTTTAGGTTCGTTTGTACTTTCCTTAGAGAATTTGCTAATTCCTCTTGAGAGATTTGGATTTGAGGAACAGATGATGGGAGTGAATGTGTCTTTTCTTGCAATATCATGTTATTATTATTGATGTTGGCATTTGAATTAACCGCTTCTGTCTTCAATTCATTAATATTTTTGATCTTTGGTTCTGATAGTTCCAATTCTCTAAAATTATTGTTGTAATTCTTTGTCGGATAAATCGGCGGCTTACTATCAATCGTATATAGTGAACCTGTCTCTTTATCATATTGAAGTCTTAACCGCTTTTGAACATTCAAATTCTGCTGGTTATTATTGCCTGCAAAGCCGAAGACGAAATCGGAACTTTTGATTGTTGTGATATTTCTTTGAGAGGCAGATAGCGGAATTTGTGGACGGAAAAAAGGAGCATTCAATTCGTGATCGAGATTATTTTTGAATGTATTAGTGATATTTGCGGCTCTTCGTTTAAATCCATAGTTAGTTTCAATTAGAGGAACTTCGCAACAATCCGATCCCCAGTTTCCTGCATTATTGTCAAAGTTGTCATTATTTATTGTTTGATCTACTACTATAGTATTTGGTGAGTTCTCGATGTCGTCATCACTGAACTCTAATTCTATATTGATGTCGTGAATATTTTGTCGTCGCAATTCTTGATGAAAAATTTCATAATTGTGAAATACTTGTGCGAGTTCCAGTAGGGTATCTGTATCTTTGGTTAAAAATTTGATGAGCAATGAATGATTTAAAGATGAGCTATAAAAATTTAAGAACTTACTTTTCAAATTTTGACTTGACGCGAAAGTGAATATATTCTTGAATAGATTACTAGCATCATCATTTCCGCCACGATCTTTTACCACTTGTTCTTCTGTTGTGAAAAATATTTTATTTTTTTAGTTTCTATGTTTGCCAAATTGGTGCAATACTACAAAATTACCTAAATAATTTGACCTTTTGTGGTCGTTGTCGTCGGGTTTCGCTTCTGATAATGAAAATGGTGTTGACAATGCATACTGCGAAGATTTCCGCAATTGATTTTGTTCCATCTTCCTGTATTCTGAAGTCGACTCAAATAAAGCAATTTAAAACTCTAAAAATACAAACTCGGGAAACCGCTCAAGACACTTATTTAGCCGAACTCCAAAAAAACGCGCGTATTTAAATACCGTGTGTTTTTTACCAGAGATAATACCGATATTTGTGTGTGTGTGTGCCCTAGAAGATAAGAAATGTTTGTTTCGTTTTTGTTGAGGATTACATGTACACGTTCATAATTAGTACATGCACTTAATTTATCAAGCATGCGTGATCATCATTCGTCATCACATGTTCTATACTGATACGACCTGATCGGTACTTTGTTATCGTTATCATTATTGAAAAGCAAAGCATATTGTGGAAAAATTGCATTTAATAGTTTCTTAATTAATTAAGCAAAATTATGAATTGCATTGTTTATTCGATGTCTTCACGAAGAAAGACAATTATCTAAATCTATTAACGTTAGGACAAATAGATACAAGCGAATTTTAAATTTACTAGTAACCTATGAAATGACTAAAGAATACAAAAAGAAACTAACATGGATGGACAAATCAGTGATATACCTTTGAAAAGGTATAAATATGGGGATCGGTTAAAGCGTAGTACATCCGATAATCTGTCCGAAAAACAAACCAATTAGGATGCGTAAATTTTTAATCAACCCGGCAAAACAAATTTGAAGCAAAGACAAGAAATGATAAAATACTGAAAACAGGTGCTTAAATCTTTCTTGGAGCACTAATTAAAAATGTCGGGAAGGCAATTTTTATAACGTTGAAATTACCTTTTTATATTTTTAAGATATATCACGTGATGGACTACGTTTTAACCGTTCTCTAAATATGGTTTTTTTATGAGTTTCGATATTATGACCTAAAGAGGAATCGAACCTTCTTCCTACCAGCACATGTATGGGTCCATCGTAGGTAAAGCTCTGTTCGGGTCGGGTCGGATCGGATTTGAGGTCAACCCGAACCGATAATTTCGGGTCGGATCGGGTTTGATCCGAAAATCGTTAAATAGTTTTAGTCAATACTTTTTATTTTTACTAAGACACTTGTATTTGGTGTCTAAGTAGAGTTGTTCGGAATGTAATTGTGTATATACCCACAAATTTTCGTTTAATTCCAATCAATATTGAACGAGAAATAACGTTTTTTAGGCTGACCCGAATTATTTCGGGTCGGATTTGACCCCAATCCGACCCGACCCGAAATATGCGTTCCGGGTCGGATCACGGATTGGACCCGACCCGGTTGGAGCACTAATCGTAGGGCTAACAGAGGTCAGGAAGTATACCACGAAGGACAACATCGTTACTCAAGAGAAGCACTAGAAAAGGATGCTCTGAGCATAATTTAGATTTCTTAATGGAACCCACAAATAAAGTAACGAAACATCGACATGGAACTTTAGAAGATCCCATTAACCCGTGTACTGAAAACTATCCCATTAAGAGATGTACCGGTAGCGGACATTCGTGTTTGCTTTAATAAGTCTGCCCCTAGGTCTCATCATTTGAAGCAAGCCCCATAGGAATGAACCATCACTGGCCGCCTCATGATAGAACACCGAAGCAACGGACAACAGCTTGAACTTCCTAAAACCATAAAGAACGATATTTTAGGAAAAATTTAGAAATATAAACTCCAAAAAATGTAACATAAAAGGAGAAAAGAGTAAGGGAAAGAGGATTACAACGAAAAGAATATAGATATCGATAATATTCCTGAAAGGTCCTTTAATCAAAAATCACACACATAACGATAATGTGAAAGGTTACGATGATTTGTATAATGCAACAGATTGCCAAAATGAATTTATCGTTATGTAACGGTAAGGGAAGTGCCAGAAAATACGTGATTTTTTGGGTGGGTAGAGTGGTAGATGAAATGTCACGTCCTTTTGCACAGTTATCGTCATATATAATGAGAATCAAATGTGACACAAACTGTACATAGAAAACACATGGCCTACACTCAGCTAGTGAACCAAAATTTAACAATAGTTTGTTCTTTAGAATGTTAGAAACAAAATTTATTAATATCACAAAGCACATTAGCATAATAATATTTTGCAGAATTTCATGTCAAATAAAATGAATTGACATTTTTAACATTTATATAGGAATAAAAAATTATTAATAAGAAACTTTGAAAAGAATTTATAAATATATTCTTTATCTCATAAAATATATTTTAATAAAGTTCTTTTCAAATTTATTATTAAATATTTTTTTATTCCTATATAAATGTTAAAAATGTCAATTCATTATATTTGACATGAAATTCTGCAAAATATTATTATGTTAATGTGCTTTGTAATTTTAAAAACTTTTGTTTCTAACATCCTAAAAAATATATTTTCAAATTTTTTTCTTTGTAATATATACTTGTCAATTTTATTGGTAAATCATCCAAATTCAGAGCATGTGAAATCTAAAAATATTATATTTAGTTTTTAATTTAGATTCAAATATATCAGATATTACAAAAAAATTTGTATAAAATAAGAAAAATAAATAAATAATATAAGAAAAAATATTCACAACAAAAGTAAAAATAAAGTAAATGAGAAATAAAATTAGATAATTATTGATATCTTTATTATATTTATATATTTATTATTACTAATATATTTATTAAAATATACTTATATTATATATTTATAATTAATTAATTATTATAAAATCAATAATTAATCAATTATTATAAAATATTTAATCATATAATATTAAAAATTTAATAGTTACTTGATATCTCACTCTTACTCTCTAAAAATTAGCTAATTTCTGGTGCTCTCTTATTTAATTTTCTTTTTTAATTAAAAATAGAAAAAATTTTACTTGATAATTAATAAATAACTATAAAATAACTTTGAACTGCAATATTCAAGATATTTAAATTATAATAAAAGTACAGAATATTTCTCTTTTTACTATATATAAGTATATTATATAATTAAAATAATAATAAATTTGGATCTATTTCTTGTTCTAAATATCCAAAAATCACATGTATTAAATATTAATTTATGAATACTAAAATTTAAAGAATAAATCTATTAATAAAATTTATCTGATTTTAATAAAAATTTGAAATTATTATAATAAACAAGTTTATAAAAATTAATTTACTTAGTAAATAATTGCATTTTATTATATTTTTATATAGTAAAATTCAGTATTTAGAAATTTTAATAGCTCTACAAATTGAGTTTTTATTAAGTAAATTAATTAAAAAAAACTAGTGCTTCAACCAAATTAGATCTAATTTATAATCTAATTCAGAATATACATTTCAGATCAGATCAAATTGGAGTTAAATTTGACCTAAAATAATTTGGATCAGTTTGAAAATTATTATTTTTTATTTAATATTAATTGAAATTAAATAAAAATTAGTAAACATATATATAATTATATTCTGAATAATTTTACAAGTATCTTAATAAAAATAAAAGTTATTAACAAAAAATCATTTTATAATTTTTAAACAAATCTGATCTAATCTGAAATTATTAGTTCAAATTGATTTCAAATTTGATTTAATTTGACTTAAATAAAATTTTAAAATAAACTTATTTATAATCTTAATTTATATGTATTGTGAAATTATAACTAAGAGCAGATAAAAATTTATTTTTTAAATATTAGTATCTAATATATTTTATAAAAAATTTTTTCTAGTTTTTTGTTCATATTTAAATGAAAATCTCTTAATGAAAGTTTATTCAATTTTAATAAAAATTTCATAGTATTATGAACATATTTATTTAATATATATATATAAGTTAATTTGCCTAGTAAAAAAAGTTATATTTTATTATATACATTAAAAATTAATATTATCAATTTTAATTAAAATTTAAAGTATAAATTAATACTGTGAACAAGTTTATTTAATATATAAAGATCAATTTACTTATTTAAAAATTATGTTTTATATAAAGTGAATTTAGTGTTTAGAAATCATCTATGTATCTAATTTGGAAAATTTGAAATTTATAGTATTTAAATTAAGTTATTGAAATCACGAAAAAAATAAATCATTAGTATATATATAATTTGTATATATATCTATGTACCTATAAAATTACAAGCCAAATAAATAATGTTCTCGTGACTTATCACTGAATAATGATTCTCATTATATATATCAAGAGCTATATTAATATAGGTTAAAGAATATCATAAGATAGCAAAAAATTAATACTCCTCTAATTATGAATGATAATAAAAAACTAAAGTAAAAAAATACAGAGTGGAGATTATAAACAGAATAAGAAAATGTCAATAAATAATAATAATAATAATAATAATAATAATAATAATAATAATAATAATAATAATAACAACAATAATATGAATAATAAAATGCCAATTTATTATATTTATACAAGAGAATAGTGTTGTTATGAGTGAGTTTTTACATGGTGAAATTATAAAAATATTATATCAAAATAGCTTAGAGATAGGAATTGATTCTCTAGAATCGATTAATTTTGAATTAATTCTAAGAATCGATTAATTTTGTAAAATCGAGGAAATCAATTCTTAGAATCGATCAAAATTTGAGAATCGATTAAAATTAAAGAATTGATTAAAATTAATAATTGATTAAAATTTGAGAATTGATTTTAAAGCCAAAATCAATAATGATAATAATATACGTACATAATTATGTATGTAAATACATGTACATGTAATTGGAAATTGTAATTTTCACGTGAAAAATATATAAATAATATAGTACTATATACTCTGTCATTCAACAAAAAAGTTAATATTGATCATAATCAAGAAACTATTGCCAATTTCTCATCAGTTTTCGACACATTTTTCATTAAAGAAACCCCCTTTTGTTAATTGTTATAGCAAAACAATATGATATTTCTTTATTAGAGAAAAATGGTGCTCCTTAGATAGTATAGTGTTCTTTTTAGCGAACTCTATGATTGCTATAGTTCTTATTGTAACAATTGGTAAAAGCTTGTAATAATAAAAAACTTGTATAAAACAACGGCCTTCGGGCCACTAATAAAGACAGAATTCACATTGCGTACAATTGTTCTCCAAGCAATTGATTAGAAATTGCGTACAATTCTTCTCCAAGCAAAATCAAACTTGAATGCTTGCATACAATTATTCTCTTTAAGTAAACTATTGCTTGTAAAACTCTTCCCCCCTTTCCCCCTACATTAATCGCTATATTGTTTGATGGTTAGGTTCTTTGTACCAGAAAAGGCATTGTTTTCGTAGAAACGTATTCATGTGAAATTGTATTATTATTATGAAATCGTTTTTGTGTAATCGTAATTAGTTTTTTAAGAGTTTAAGGCTTTTGTCTAGAAAAGCAACGATTGTTATTAATATTTTTAAGAGTTTAAGGCTTTTATCTATAAAAAGCAATAATTAAGAAATCCCCTGAACACTTACATAATTTCTCCCCCAATTCAACATAATCAACGATATCCGTAGATATCTGCACAGCTCTAGATACCAAAAGAAACAACTATTCAGTCCATTAATCTCTCCCATTGTCTTGTTGCGGTAGAAATCCCAATTCGCCCAAACAAAAACGAAACCGCAACAGTATTAAGTTGGAAAGTGCCGCAATAAAAGCGAAAATCAAGAATTTCCCATATATTTTCATTCTGATGTAAAATTTTCGTTTTAACGTTAAGCAATATGAGATCGAAATTTATTGTTTAAACAAAATCAAATTCGTTGTCTTAAGACAAACACGCCCATTTATATCGTTGAGATTACCCCCACCAAAATTCTAAATAAAGTAAGCAACTTGTCGAAAAAATAAATATCATTGTTATCTCTTTGAGGTTAGCATATGTTTGACATTCGTTCTAGACTTTGTATGGAGTTGACAATGTTGCTATATAAACCGCTTCCCGCAATTTGATATACGTGTTCGTTTGAGTCTCGGAAAAATAACAAGAATCTAGAACAGAATTTTAACGTTAAAGACAATCCTGTTATTTTTTCGAGATGCAAACGAACACGCATATCGAATTGCGGGAAGCGATTTATATAGCAACATTGTCAACTCCACACAAAGTTTAGAACGAATGTCAAACATATGCTAACCTCAAAGAGATAATGGTGATATTTACTTTTTTGACAACGATTGCATAGAATCGCGCCAAGTTGCTTTACTTTATTTAGAACTTTGGTGGGGTAATCTCAACGATATAAATGGGCGTGTTTGTCTTGAGGAAAAACAACGAAGTTGATTTTGTTTACTTTAAACAAGAAATTTCGCTCTCATATCGCTTAACGTTAAAACGAAAATTCTAATATCAGAATGAAGATATATAGGGAAATTCTTGATTTTGGCTTTTATTGCGGCACTTTCCAACCTAATACTCGTCGAATCTCTAGTGTTCGTATTTAGCGTTTTCTAATTTGTTTTATTTGTGTATCTATCGAGATAAATCAATTTTATTCTTTTTACGTTAGCGCAATAAAACTTGCACCAGTAGGACCACCAGGAGGAGTACCATCATCATCACCAGCACCATCACGATCACGATCACCAGGACTAGGACCAGCACCAACACCACTACCCTAGTGCTAGAGCAACACTCTAACACTAATTTGGTCTGGTGATTACGTGACTGATATACATGTACGTGTACTAAATCTCGACATGTAATTACAATACGTATTAATGTTAATCAATGCAATTATCTACATGTACGTACTTGGAACGGATTTCAATTTCACGTATTTTATACGTATATTTTTTCATTAACTTATTTACAGCCTGCTGTTTTTTCAGTTTCTGTTTTTCATCCTCACTAACTCATGACATTTATATATCTCAAATTCATTATTTGCTAAAACTGTTTTAAGCATTATTAACAGTACCATATATGTCCTAGTGAATGATATATCAACAAGCTAGCGGGACTGATAAAAAAACAGGCAAAGATAATATCAAACCAGATATCATTTCAATAACATCAACTTTACTAATCATCATCATTTATTGAATAGAAAATGAAAATCTGTAAACTTCATTAGGAATTTTATACTTGATCCTAGCAACAAAAATTTTCTTAGTACGAAATTCAAAGATTTGCTAGTTAATGAACAAAATGTTTTTTATAAAAATCGAATTAAAAAATTCGTATACATTATTTATGCATTTACTTAATGTTAGTTATAATTGTACAGCTCCAGTCATCTAGTCCGAAAACTAGGGTACCAAATTACAATTGTAAAAAATGGTTAATTTATTATCGTTATCGTTATGGTTATCGTGGCGCCATTTTCAAAACGCTATGTATTGGATTCCTTAATAACGATTGTATATAGCGATACTAAATACATGTAATTGCAGAAATTATAAGAGCCAAATTTTAAACAATTATATGTAATATAAAGAAATTTTGTTGGAAAATAATTGGCTATAACTTTTTCTTGTGTGAATAAATCTTTATTCTGAAAGTCTGAAAGTGCTATTCACAGCAGTTTACGGTAATTAAAATTGTAGCTCGGTCTTTTTCCGTGAATATGACTTCCAAGAGTTTTCTCTAGTTCGAGATGCCGGTATAGATCCGTTTCATCGCAATTATATACATGTACATATCGGAAATGATATTCCTTAATACCATTTTTGAGTTCCTCACAGTAATGCGGAATGAGTGCTTCTTGTATTGTATATTCTTTGATGTGGAACCTCTTTTTTTGAAGTTTGTGAGCCATTCTTTTGATCCTCCGAAATTATCGATATGTAGTTACTCAGCGAATTGAAAAGCTTTGCGTTGGATAATGGTGCCGTAAAAATATACTTCAGCTTTCGAAATCCAAAGACTTAGTATTTCTTCGAGTTGGAGAAATTTAAATGAGCGATTTTCTGCTTGCGTTGAATTGGGATTGATGGAAAGTCAGTAAGCTTGTAGTTTGAGTATTTTTGAAATTATTAACGCATGAATTTCAACTTTGTCTGCAAGTACAAGTTGATTAAGACCACTCTGTTATAAATGACAAAGTTCGACTTTTGAACCTTTGTCAATGCGGTTCGCTTGGCCTTTTGAGTATCGGTTGCTTGTTTCTTGAACTCACCGGTTCCTTTCTCCTTAGATTTTCCTTTTTTCAGAAATTAAAATGCGACCTGACGAACCATCACTAGCTGACGACCCATTCACCGACCTATGACTTACCAATTTACATCAGCGTTATAAGAAAGTAACAGGGAAGTATATAAGGAATACTATGATAAAGCATTAGAGAGAATAGTGTTATGAGGAAGCAGAAAAAGGGTTATAAGGAATGCCATAATAGGGAAAGGGGTGAGAAGAAAAGTGGAGAAAAATTCCCTTATTGTTCTCATTATTTATTAAAAAAAATTGGCGAATTTTGATTGTTGATTCTTATATCGCGACTAAACAAACTTTCTTATATATTATATTGAGTTTCTTAATAAACTTTCTTGTATCAAGTGTAATTTATTAGACTTAAATTTAAATTGGGACCATAATAAACTTTCTTATAGTGCATAACATCTAAAGCTCTGTTCGGGTCGTTAATAACGTTTATTTTTACTAAGAAATTTGTATTTTATGTCTTAAGTTAATGATACCTGACGAAACTATTTTCATGAAGACGAAACATTTCGTCACGTCATTCGTCAGACGAAACCCCTGACG
>CAJVPL010001136.1:0-16385 GCA_910591945.1 Ambispora gerdemannii | reverse complement strand
ACCGAATCTATGCTAGGAGCATTGATTCATGTATTAATGCTCCTAGCATAGATTCAGACTTTAGGATCTTAAATATCCATATAAATTAAGCTGATTTTTATGAAAATGGTAAATAAGTAGAACATATTGAAATAAGTTTCTTGGCAAAGAGGAGTTTTATTATTTCAGCGATAAAAGATTCTTTGATTAGTTCGTTTTCTTTTAGGGAAACGGGAACTGGTGGTAATTTCTCCCTCATCCATTAAGTAAAGTTGACCCACCTTTTGACAAACACCCATCAATTTTAAGGTTATTGCCTCATGAATGAGGGTTTTAAGTGTTAGAATTCAGATGGTTTAAAATTAAATTAGAAGCAAACTAATCCTCAGAAATGGAAGGAAATTAGTAAAATATCTATTTTATAGAGTCAACATTTTTAATTAGTGGTTCAAGTTTGAATCCGTCATAGAAAAAAAGGTCTTCAATGTGAGAAATTTACCAATTGTAAATTTTGATTTAAATCACAAAATAATCTGTTGTCAAATTATTTTTAAAAAATATTAGAGGTTTCAAGGTTTCAAATAAACACTTTTTTATTTTGTTCAAACTAATAGTCATAGAAATAAAAATTCTAGAAAGTTAATTTTCGTGTTCCGTTACATGTGTGAGCCACTGTATAAGTTGCAACCTATTGAGTTGCAACCTCTCGATTTTCTGGTAAATTATCTAAACCGTCATCCCACTTATCGTTATCGTTATGTTAATTTAGTCATCATTGTTGAGTGTTAACCATGATGGATTTCTAGTTTATTATGAAGTTTTTTTCTATATTTCTAAATATTTTAACTAACCCAGCTAACAAGTTCGCACATTTTTATCCCGGAATTTTATTTCCCTTTTAGTCTTCAAACTCGATAAAAAGCGTTCATAAATCAATAAACCGATCTTTAAAGGAACAAAGAAATTCTGATTAAGATATCTCAAACAGTGTTGTTACTGGAAGCCACGGGAAGCCCGCCGGAAAGTCACTGGAAGTAAAATTAATATTGACTGGAACGCCACGGGAAGATTTCAGTCATCAAAAAATCTATTAAAAGTATAAACTAATTATCAATATGTTATCCTTATATTACATTGTATAAATTTATCTAGTTAATTTTAATGAATTTTTAATTTTGACTCTCACTGGAATGTTCCAGTGGCAACACTGATCTCAAAAAATCCTGGCTTATATATTTTTGTCCGAGCAAAAAGTGCGGAGGTACGACTATATTTGCATGCAAAGATAATGCATTAAATTTTGCTCGGAGCTTTTCGTTTTTGGAAAAAATAGTTTCGAAAACTATGGATGCAATCTCTGCTGGGCAGTATTGTTTTAGCGTTAGTTTGCAGTTTGGATTTTTGCAACCGCATCATCTTTGTTAATTTCAAACGAGATGAAGAAAGTAGATTTCAGTGTTAGAATATCGGGATGTGGGATAATTTGTGGGTGATTTAGCTTTCATCTAATATGCGAGGTATAGTATTTAACGTAGCTGATTACGCGCGAAGTGTCTCGTACTATATCTCAAAGTGAAAATCAAGCACAACGAATACAAAGAAAGGAATTAGATTTTAGAGAAATAAACTTTATTCTGACATAACGATAATACTGAAATATTGTTTATTCGTGAGCAGAACAATGCTTTCTAAAATACAACCATATATTTATTGAACTACCTTTTTTATACAGAAAATTGCATGAGAAGTTTTAAAAGACTCAATATTAAAAAGAAAATTTTTAATTAAATTTTTTACAAGCGAGAAAAGTTTAGACGACCAAATCGACGGTTTCCACCACGTGGTTCAAACTCTCTCGCATTATCCTATGTAGAATGAAAGTACATTTAAATAATTAGAATTGAGAATGCACAAGAAAATACGATGACACATACCCTAAAGAAGTCCTCAGCAGATTTAGGTTCACGACCAGTGAGTCTTCTAAAATCATCGGTAACTTGACCAGCATTATCGCCGACTTTTGCGTACTCGAGAATATCGAGACTATAAATTGTATAATGAGTATCATATCAATATTTTCCAATAAAGATAACGAGATGATGCTTACATTTTTTCAATATCTATATCATTGATAGGAAGGAAGTTACGTGGATCATATTCATGTCCGTGTTGACTATCTTCTCGAAGATTTTTCAAGTAATCGCGAAGGTCGTTGCGTTTTACTTGTCGGTACTTTACGCGATCAGTTCTCTCGATACTCTCGTTGATGATGTCGACAATATCGCGAGGGTTAAGCGCGTCACGACCTGTAATTACGTAAACGTTACGTTGTTGTTGTTGACGATCTCGGTCATTCCGACCGATAAGTTTTCGAATGGCATGATTGATATCTTCAAACTCAAGTGGGGTAATGGAGTCTTTTTCGTCGAGGTTTAAAACGAGTTCAGATTTTTTCTGAATGTTCTCGCTCCACAAAAAGAATCTTTCAAACAGCCATGCGACCCTTTATAAAAAAAAGAATTTATCGTAAAAGGTTGTAGCTATGTAACAATTACATGTCTTAATGTATTACCTGAGAATAGAGGTATTTTGAATCTCATCTTGGATAGTTTTTTCGATTTGATGAAAGTCACGATGAGTATTGGTTCGTTCTTCATCAGAACCAATGAGCGAGAGAACAATTGCAGTATGTACGTTGTCTCTTGCAGCCTTTATTGAAAGAATTTATCGTGGAGTCAATCAAGTATATTTCTAAAGTGAACTAAATTGTAAGTGAAATATTATTTACCCTTGACAATTCTTCGGCGTCTCGCACGCGGTTACGACTGCTTTCAGGAATGTGTACCAGCAAATCGACATCACGAAGAGCGCGATCAAGTGAATCTCTGTTTCCATAATCGACTTCACGAATCTCCGCTCCTTGTTCCTCCAATTCGCGAACATGTTTTGAGCTACGGTTCTTGGTGAGTGCGATGACATTAAGCCTGCGATTGTCGCCACGGTCTCTTCTGTCGTCACGGTCTCTTCTGTCGTCACGGTCTCTTCTGTCGTCACCTTTTCTTTTCAACAGGCCCCAAGCTACAGAATTGCCGATATAACTTTCTGTAGCGTTTACTGCAATGTTAAGACCACCACGTTCATCACGTCCACGGCGTCCGAAGTCGAAGTATGCCATTGTTTTAGAAAGTTTAGCACCACGTTCATCACGTCCACGATGTCCGAAGTCGAAGTATGCCATTGTTTCAGAAAGTTTAGTGTTATGGAAATAATTGGTTTTTTTGTAGACAAGGAACTCTGAAATAACAAGAAAAGCGAACAACTGTATTTATAACATTTTCTTCTTATTGAGTTTTACAAAAGAATTATTTTTTATTAATGTCATTGTCGTTCACTCTTAAATTTGTGGGAAAGTTTTAATAAAGCAATTTAGTATGTGAAAATGGTGTGCTTGATGCATAGCCTTACTATTTTATGATCACTTCATCGTTTATTATTAAATACAGTAGTTTCGATCATGCATATTGTTCCGTTCGTTGAGCTGACAATTAATTCTTAAAAATTAAATTAACGGATTCCTTATAATTAAAGACTAAGATTTGGGGAGAATAATAATAAAGCACTTATTATAATTATCACAAAAACGATCTCACGTATCTGCACGATCTCGCGCATCCGCATACGAATTTCTTGGGGTAACTGAGATAGCGTAAAATTTCTTGAACCCCTTCCTGAAATCGAAAAACCAATGTTATATTCGATGATTTCATCTTTCAAGTCGTATCGGTATTACGTTTTGTATCTTTTATACAGATAACGATAATGCAATACAAAATCTTATCAGTTTCAATACAAGATCTTATCAGATGAATACACGTGCAGTTGTTTTTTGAATTATTATTTGGGTCTTGAAATTATGATTTACACAGCTTGCAGCAGTAGCCATCAGAGTTCTAGTATGCTGCGAGAAATATCAGAAGTTTGGGAACTTTCTCAATGAAGTGTCTCTTTCATAGAAGATTGTAGTCTGAGTAAATTCGTGAGAACCATTCATAGTCTCATAGATAATAAAAATTCACATAGATTGTGTGAGAATGAGTGAAAATTGTGTCATTTACGTTCAAGATATGAACATGAATTGGTGCATACCGATACATGTTTGAAATCAGAGATATGAATTTTTCGCATTTTTCCATTGATTTCATTTACACAAAACCAAGCTGCAAAATTAGACAAGAAATATATGAGACCGTATTTATTATTTAAATAATCAAAATAAAAGACCTATCTTTAGCTAATCAATTGATAGCAAATTTTTGGATTTTTTTAAGGGAAAATATATATATTTTTTTTTTGAAAAAAGAAGACTTTAATTTTTAGCTGAAATTTAAACAAGCAATGACTTATAGACGAGAGAAGAATCTGTTATGCGCATGAAAAGCATTATCTTCGAAGTCACGATAACCACGACGTTCACGACTCCCACGACGTTCACGACTTCCACGACGTTCACGACTTCCACGACGTCCACGACGACCATGACGACCATGACGGCCGCGACCTTCTTCTGGAGTGAAGTCTTCGGCATTTTCCTATGGGAGGAGTTCAAAAATGAAATTTACATTCGTAACAAACAAATTATTTTTTTAATAATACAATAGATGCACACTTACTCTAAAGAATTCAATAATTGATCTTGGATTCCTGCCAGTAATTTTTTCGAAGTCATCAGTGATTCGGTCAGCGTCACGACCTTCTTTAATGTAGTGTACGATGTCTAGACTATAACAGTATATACAGATATGCACAGTATTTTAATATACCGAAAGAATATATTTAAAATTTATCAAATGATACACATACACTTTTTCGACTTCGCATTCGTTTAATGGAAGGAACTGACGTGGATCATATTCTTCTTCGCGTCCACGACGTCTTTCGTTACGATAACGTTCACCACCAAGACTTCTTAGATAGTCACGGAGTTCATTGCGATTGACTTGTTCATATTCAACTTCACCTTCACGGATATTTTTATTGATAATCTCGACAACGTCACCGAAGCTGAAGGAATCTTTGCCGGTAATGTCATAAACTCGACGGTGTTTTTTACCAAATTCGTTTAATCCGTAACTTTCACGGTCGCCAGCCATATCTTGGATAGCACAAATGATGTCATTGAAATCGATTGGTACAAAGCGATCGCGTTCTTCGTCGAGAGTTAAGTTAAGTACACCTTTTTCTTGGATATTCTCACTCCATAAAAAGAATCCTTGGAATATAAATTCTCCTCTATTTTTAAAAAAGAAGCATACAATAAATAAAGTTGTGTATCAAGTCAAAATAAAATCGGCTAAAGATTTATGTTACTTTACCTTAGTACAACAGCATTTCGGTGTTCTTTTTGCCAAATTCTTTCAATGTCATAATATTCACGATGGGTGTCGGTTAACTTTTCGTCGGCACCTCGGAGAGAGAGAACAATAACACCTCGGATGCCTTGTTCTTTGGCAGCCTAAATAAATGCATTTCATTTAAACGTATGATGGTAAAACGCGCGAAAAATCGGATTTATATAATAAATTTTTAATTACTTTAGCCAATTCTTTGGCATCTCTAACACGATCACGATGGCTTTCTACGACATGGACTAACCAGTCAACACCACGAAGAGTATCTCGAAGTGATGACCAATCTTTATAATTTGTCTCGCAAACTTCGGCACCGTCGCGTTTTAAATCGCGTACATGACGTGATTCAGGGTTGCGAGTAAGAGCACGAACGTCCCATCCTTCTTTTTCGCCTCTTCTGCCCCGTCTTCTTTGCAGATAACGGTCGTCTCGTCGATATCGGTCATTATCGTCACTCAAGAGACCACGAGCGATGGAATTTCCGATCCAACGGTCAGTAGCGTTGACAGCGATAGTCAGTCGATCTCTGGATCGGCTGCGGGATCGACTGCGGGATCGACTGCGGGATCGGCTGCGGCGTCTTACTGCGTCAATATGTAAATGTGTCATGTTTATAAAACTAAAATAGGTTGTATGTTTATAAGGGAAATGAACAGTTGATTTTTTATGATCTGAAAAAGCAAAGGGAAGGAAAGAGAGGTGCTGTATTTATATTCAACGTCTGTTAAGAAAAAGAATATAGTTTTAAATGACTAACAAAACATTTCTGCGAGATTGCAATTAACGTTTTTCTATTCTCATTCAATAAGTTATTTATATATAATTTGGTACCCGCGCCGTATTACAATTTAACAAAGGTGGCTCAATCGAAAAAAAGTGCAATGATTTTAATCATGCTCTTTTCCCCAAAGATTTTACGTTTTTCCCATGCGATATTGTATAAATTAGGATGCCAATGATTTATGTTTCTGTTCAAGCAAACTATCGAGAGATAGCACTATTTGATTATCTTGCAAACAATCATAAAATAGCGGCATTATTTCTGCTTAATTTGAAATATCATTGTTATCAGATTTTTTCTCCGCCATTATTATTTTATTTAACAACAAATTTATAATACGCCCGTATTCCCCCAACACTAAAATTTAACAATATACATAATGCACAACAAAGTAGCTATTTATATTTGTCATGTATCGTATAGTCATCCGTTTTCTTTGTTGTATTAGACTTTAAGCATTCCTCAATGGGATAATTAAATATCAAAAAGATCTGGTCAGAATTATTTTTGAGTTTTAGATACTCAAAATAGATAAGGATCCTATCACACACAAATTTGTCCCATGTGGTGATGGTTTTTTTCAGGAGGACAATCCAGAACTCGAACAATGCGTGAAAGTGGTTTGGAAGGGTCTTGCACCGAATACTATCGAAAGTTAATTTATAGTATGCCCGATTGAATTGCCACGGTTATTGATATACAAACCATTGATATTAGTAAAATTTGTAAACAAAAATAAAGTTTAAATATTAACTTCTAATCCTGCTTTGAGTTGTCAAATTTATTGGAGCACCCACTGTAGATTAACTTTTATTATTTTTATCAATATAAGGAAATTAATAACAAAAAAATGCGGGTTACAGATTATCAAGACAATGCGAAACATCAGGCAGGTTTTGAAGACAAAGATTTTTTAACTTTAGATTACATGTACATACCTAATTAGCATATGTTTGTATTCAATGTATTATAAAGGTATAAAAAGAAGGTTTTTCTATTTACGCGCTACAACTGAAATTAAATAAAGGTTAGCTGACAAAACAGTTGACTTTTTGATTTTCGCAATCTAGCAACAGAATTGCTCATAATACATAATTGGGTAGTCTTAAAGCATGTGCATGGTTTTCCCAAACGTATTTCAATTATTGACTCTCTTTAGCATAATAAAAAAAACTTGAAGCATATTTAATTTCAACCCTTATAAGTCATCAAATGATAACGATAAGGTGAACTCATGATCGACACCCATTAATTTGTACTGCCTGATAAAGGAAACTTGTAGCCAAGCTATTTTATTTTGCATTGTCAGTCCCATTCCATCAGTATATGTGAATTTTCTTAATTAACTAGCTTTGAAATACCACGTTTTAGATTATTTATTAGCGTTAGCGTTTTGATCGCCTTTAAAAGTCATGATCGATGATGAGTTTAATTGATATCGCTTTTAAAATTTCGCGCAACATTGCACGTCAAACGCGACATTTTTTAAAAATTAGGTTGATCTTGTCGACCAATACATATTTATTTTTGATTCAATTCACTGAATGTACATTAATTTATTGAATTTATGTGGACTTACATAAAATTGCTGTTTGTCTGACATTCAGACTTGCTGAAATTTACTTCATATTAATAATTATTCTTATGAATTAATTGTTTGTGCTAAAATTTACTTGATATATTTTTTTCATTAAACTTACTGAATTGCATATATTTACATAATATGGTGTAAAAATAAAAAGACAATAAAAAATTTTGAAACATTCCAAGGCAATTGCTTTATATAATAGCGTTCTCTAAAGTCATATAAATATTAAAGATCTCTTTAAAAATTTTAAATCTACTAGATAGGAATGAACAAAAATTCTAAAATCTTCAATAGTTTTCTGTAAAACACAAAATATGGATCTAAGTGAAATTGTAGTGCTATAATTTATTATAAAATACTTTATTATATTTGTGGAAATATACAACATATTTATAAATTTGAAAATAAAAACATTTTAGTTAAAGTCCTAATTCTTAATAATAAATCCTAAGTTGTAGCCCTACAAAATGGTATACAATACTATATAGCAAAAATCAAATCTAAACTTTCCGCAAATAATTGATCAGTATTTTTTACAAATTACTCCGAAAGTAGATAAATAAAATAATAAAATACTAGACGCATTCATTAAAAAAAGTACGAGAAAATTCATGCAAATTGACATCCATCGTTAATAATATATATGTTTAATAATATGTTAAGTATAATATATGAAGTACACAAAAAAACTGCATTGTGATTGGCTCGTACTTTTGGTGTATTGCCAATATTTGATAGCACATGGATGTCATGACACTGACAAGGAAGAAGACTTAATAATAGGACAGTTCGAAAGATGACGAGTTGGAGGTTTAGGAAATGATTGGTATTTAACGTTAACGTTAAGATGAAGAATTTGGTAAGATTGTTAATGTTAGTGTCAGCTATGCTAATTGGTTGACTAGCGGCGATAGTTGATCATCCAGATCAAGTTTTATTGATCACACAACATACGGGTATGTAGTGCAACAATCAAGATTAGCGCACATAATGATTTGATACATATAAATGTTACCTTTATTGTTTATTTATCGTTATTACTCTCTTAACGCCAATATTAACGTTAAATAACGATAACCAAATATTTTTAATAACGATAACCAAAAAATTGTTTATTTGACCTTTTGTTGACTTGTAACATCTAAAGTTAATAAAACACTTTTCACTTATCTATATTTCAAACACCCGGCGCCAAAAAAACAAAAACCAAAAAATGATAAATATTCTCAGCGTATTTGTCCTTTTCATTTCAACGCCTTTCTTTTTTTACTACATTTCGCCCTCACATTCCTTATCGTTTTCCGGATATGACACACCTTCTTCATACTTTAAATCGAATTTTGGATATGCACGAGAGAACTTATGGGACAACGTAAAGGGCAATGTTAATTATTGGGTTGAACCTTCCTTGCTTGTTCTTCTTGAGGAAATTCGAATGTCGAATTGAACAGCAATGTAAAATAAATTTTGTATTTATCATCATTTACGTATTTAAAATTAATAATTATAGTGAACAATAGCGCTTTTTTCGGGTAATTCTTGTATATTTAACAGTTTATGTGTAACAATGTGATTTTAGTGATTAAAATAAAGGTTGCTATCGAGAAAAATAATCATTCTTCTCTGATAGGCGAAAAAAATTGAGACAATATTTTGCAGCAAATTCAAGATTGAAGATAAAAATTCGCAGGATTAATAAGTTAGAAGCAATACGTATAAGAATTCAAGAAAGAAGAAACATCCATCCGTTTGCATAATTCACCTGCTTTTCGACGAGCTTATCTTTTGTCTTCAGACACATTAACCTTCTATAGAATAATTTGTTCGAATAAAGTTGAATCGATCATAACCGAGTTTACATACCTCTGGCGATCCAGCTTCAGCGATTCTCTTTGGCATTACAATACTTAACATTCCCTACTATCATCACATTCCGGGCAGAACACCGACAATCTCATTTGGCAATTTTACCGGATGACAAAATGGTTGATATTTTCGCGGTGTACTATCATGTTCAATAGATGTCATAGAGACAACATCAGTCGTGGTCACTTTTTAACGGCAGTGTTTCCTTGCTTGATCAAAGTCTGATATAGATTTCTCGTCGTCATCAACGACAAAACTGGCCGTTTGGCTTGCGCTGCAAATTCTGTTGTAGACATCTCGTCATTATCATCAACAAAACTGGCGAATTCTGTCGTTGACACAATACCGTAATCGCTTAGTGTGATACCAACTTTCGTTTGCTGGAATAGGAGGGTAGCGAGATTTTCGGGTGGCGGTGAAGAGAATTTAGTTGATTGCAATAGTTTTATCAACAATACGATAAGCTTTTTCTTTTTTCTTCCAAAATAGCAACCATTTCGATTACATGTATATCAAATAGCGATAGTCGGCACATACCCGATACCGGGAGAGTCACAGAAATAACCAAGGCATACCTTTCTCCTTGACAATAATTGTAACAACCACAAAATTTATAATCTGCAAAATGTCAGGAATGTACGACACCAAGTCACACATCGCGCGCAATCTTGTACCAACGTGAAAAACGAAACCTGATCAACCACACGAACTTCACGATCAATACGTGCACCTGGTTAAAGAGCCACAAAATAATGTGCTCCAGGAGCATAAAATGTCCTTGAATCGTGAGAGTGTAGGACGGCAAAAAGATCGGGAAATTGATGAACAAGAAGCAGAAATTATTGCAGAGACGCTCGGCAAAAACAAAAGATGCCAACTAAACCATATTCGTTTAATTGGGAAGGTCTTATTATAATTATTGTTATTGAAGAGTTTGTTAAAAATATTATTTTAATGCAACAAATTCAAAATAAATATTTAGAATACAAATTAAATTCTGCATCTTAACGTTAATTGAAGAGAAAATTTGTGTAACCATAAACTAACGAATCTTCAACTTGATTCGTATATAACCTACTCCTTTTGTCTTAATATCACACCTTTTTTGTTAATACGCCAAGGTTGGATACTAATAAGAAGATGACACTAGCAACCAAACTTCCATTATGATGTCTGTTATTTATTGTGAATCCATTTCTTAAATTTAGGGAAAGGTTAAAACGTCTACTGTGCCATAGCTTACCTAACCCTGTGACCTCGGGTCAGAATCAAGCCTTTTAAAATAATAAATAATGTATTTTTGGCCTCGAGCGTATCTATATTCAATACTATCGAGAACAAAAGCATTCCGCCCCCTACCGGAACGCGTGTCGGCAAAGTCTGTGTGTGGAAAAATGCTACAATAAAATACGTAATTATTAATGTTATCCCGGATCACATTCTAAAAGTCTATGGTGCGAAAAATGCTACATTCTAATAAAGTTAATAGTTTAGCATTGCAAATATTATGTATAAATACGCATATATTTTAATAAAGCATTCACTAGTTCGCCCACATCAGGCTTTAACTTTTTCCATGTGAATGTGAGTGAAAATTGCTGTGGAAATTCTTGCATTATGGCCTAATTTAGGTAGGCTTTTCATTAAATTATCGTAACGGCAATATTAACTTTAATTATTTGAGAGTTAGTATAGTATTAATGTTATTAACTTCATTAGATAAGTAATTTTTTTAAAACAATAAATTGATTAATTTATTTGTAATTTATCTGAAACTTTAAAAGCTTGGACTGAATTGGACCGAATGAACTATTCAGTCGCAGTTTGGTCCTCATCTGTGATTTGGAGTCTTTGCAAGGGATCAATGGTCTTTGGACCAAGTCGGACTCAATGGATCGATTAACAGCCCTAATTATAACTTGCCAAATGATAATTATTGAAAGGATTTTTGTTCCCCGCCAAATGATATTTTTTTCAAACTGTGGTTTTGGATCTCTACAGGATTTATTTTTCAAATATTTTAAAATGTCTTTTTGATTCTCGTTATATACAGTCAACCGCAAAAGTATCCGACCTCTTCTAACTTTCCGTAGATCATGTGTTATGTACCAAAATTTTCCGAGCACAAAGAGAAACGCAAACATGATTTTTAGAGATTGGTAGAGCTTCTATATCAGGTATTGTAATATCTCGACGTCCAGTGATCCAATTTGAGTGAAAATACTGCCATTCGATTTGTCTAGTCGAGACGAATCAAATGGTAGTATTTTCGCTCAAATCGGATCACTGAACGTTAATGATTAGATTATTGTATTGAGATATGTGTTATGAAATGACTGATACTTCTGCACCGTTATAATTGCATTTCTATACTTTATTTGAGATCCACACACACCGCTTGCAAATATATGTACGTACTTTATTTGTATCGATCACATTGTTTAGACTTATTCTAAAATATTTATAATTTTGTTTTATTCATTAGACTTGCTTAATTTTCAAAAAAAATCAGCTTTACATGAACTCTTAATCTTTATTTCCGTTGAACTAGTTAATTCAAAGATTTTAAAACTTAGTAAATGCAATGTACTTTAAATTGCATTAACATCTGATAATTGTCACCTTATCCTTATCTATCATTCACTTTCTGCCACTTTACTGCATCTTGTCGGGGGAGAGGGGATGTTGTATAGGGAAACAGAACCGTACAATATATATATATATGTATGTAAAAAGTGTTTACCTGGATTTGGTTCAACATCCCGACAACCACAATTCCGACAATACATAAGCCCAACAAACGAAATCCTGAATGCATGGCATATTGAAAGCACGAAATCGTGAATGCACAGCATACCAAAAGCATAAAATCATGAATGAACAACATACTAAATGCACGAAAGTCCAAATGAACAGCATACCAAAAGTACAGCATACCGAAAGTATGAAAGCCTGAATGAACAATATACCAAAAACATGAAATCCCAAATGAATAGCATACCAAAAGCATAAAAACCCAAATGAACAGCATATTGAAAGCACGGTATACTGAATGTATAACATACTGAAAGCACGAAATCCTGAATAAACAGCATATTAAAAGCACAGTATACTGAAAGCATGAAATTCTGAATGAACAGCATACTAAAATTCTAAATGAACTAGTGATATGAATTGATTCTTTAAAATCAATTTTATTTGAGAATCAATTAATGTTATAATTTGGAAATTGATTAAAATTCAAGAATTTAATTAATAATGATAACAATAATGAATAAATCATATAATGATAACAGTAAATACATATAATTTGAAAATTATGATTTCACTTCAAAATGTTAAGATTGATAAAAATCAAGAATTATTATCAGAATTTAATAATTCTGATAGTGGTACTAAGATACCAGAAAATACATATATTAAATGGATACAAAATCTCAATCTGATAATAATACTTCAATCATCTTTATATCTTTATATTGTTTTTGCTATCTAGCACCTCTACTAATTTAGTTAATTAAAGTATAATTTTAATTAAATAAAGTATTATTATATAATAAACTTTAATCAAATATTTTACTGGATTATTCATATTTAATATTATTAAATTATAAATATCTTATATCTTATTGGAAGAAACTAATCATTTGGGATGAGCAAATAATAAGTGAGTGAATGAACAAATAAATAAATGAACAAGCAAATAAATGAATGAATAAGTGAATATTAGACCAATAAACTAATAAACATAAATTTGTATATCTATTAAATTATAGTTTGAACATATATAAAAGCAATTTATATTATAGTTATTAGAATTAAATTAGAAAAAAATCTTTAATAATAATACTTCTAATTATTATCTTATAGATAGATATACTTTTAATTATTTATATGAGTAAAGTTTGCATTTTATATAAAGTAGAAAGTCAAGCACAAACTTCTTTTTATATTTCTTTAACAAAGTATTCTTATTTCTTATATAATCACTTTAGTATATTTGTCATAAGTTTTATATAGTTCTTGAATAAAATATTAGTTACTCAAGTATATTTATCACAAATACTATTATAATAGTAATATAAAAATTATTAATTTTAAAAATAATTGACAAATATACACATAATAGCAAAGATTTTTCAAATTATTTTATTATTTATCTTTTATTTTATTTTTTAGTTTACTTTTTATCTTTTATTTTACTTTTATATTTTATTTTATTTTATTTTATTTTATTTTATTTTATTTTATCTTTTCTTTTATTTTTTATTTTTTATTTTTTATTTTATTTTTTATTTTTTATTTTTTATCTTATATTTTATTTTTTTGTCTTTATTATATCTTTTTGATTAGTTATTTTATCTTTTAGATAGTTATTATTATTTGAAATTATATTTTCAAAAAATATATAAATAGAAATGTTATCTAAGTCTTAACTTAACATATTGTAACTAAAAATAAAAATATCTTTTAACAAAAATCTTCTTTCAAATATCTTTTAAATTTTATATATAAGTAATCTTATATCATATTATATCTAATAAATTACTAATAATTTTTGTAAGAATACTTTTTTATATAAAAAGTAATAAGATAAATTTATTAAATACTATAAATAAATTATATCAATTGAAATAGTTTTCAATTTCAATTTTAATAAAGCTTATTTTTTTATTTATTAAATTGTGAAAAGATCTAAAGAACTATAATACAGAACAGTAACATTTAAATACATAATTGAGATTTTAATAAATTACAAATAAATTAATAATAAAATAGAGAGCAATTGGTTCTAAATTATTAATCTTAAAGATAGTGCATCTCTAAGTTATACTGTATTTAATGAGATATATATAAAATATAAATAATAATAAAAGATAATTAACATGAATTTAAAAATAATAAAAGTAAAAAAAAGAACAAATAAAAAGAAAAGTAATTAAAAATAAGATGTATCTAAATTAATAATATGATCTATATTTTACATCTAATCTATTTGACAAAATATTAAAAAATATTAAATGTAGATCTGTATTAATTTTTAACATATTATGCAAAAAATGATAAATATAACACAAAAAATAATAGATATAATACAAGAGTATATGAAAATTATTATAGTATTATATCATATTGCATTGAGCAAATTACTATTATTAATTTTAAACTTTATATTGTATTGTACTAAACAAATTGATATTGTTGGATTATTAAGTTTTATATTATATTGTACTGAACAAATTACTGTATTAAATTATTAAAATTGAGTTTTAAGTATTTTAATTTTTGTTATTTGAATTTTTAATTATTAACAAATATTTCTCACTTGTAAAAAGAATAAAATAAAAAAGTCTTTGTTATTATTATTATTAATTATATTGTCTTAGTTCTTGAAAGCTTTATACAAGTACAGAAAATTAATCTTTTAAACTCTTTTTAATATTCTTTTATACTCTTAATCCATTTTAATCTTTACTTTCTCATAAATTTCTCATAACTTTATTATATTATTATTTCTTTTTAAGTAAACACAATTTTTGTAGAAATTGATATAGGTTTTAAATATTTTTCTTTTTCTTTTAATATTTTTATCAGTTTATCATTCTTTCCCAATTTAGATTCAAGTTTATAAGCTAATTTAATGATTAGTAAAACAATATTATATTATTTAATAATTAATTCTAAACTCTCTGAACATATTTATAATAAAGCTTATTAAATAAAGTAATTAATTATTAAAATTCTTTAAATATATTTGTAATAAAGTTTATTAAAATTATTATTAATTTTATAATCTTTTAACTTAATTACTAAGTTATATTAAAGTAAAAAAAATTATTATTATAATTCTTAAATTTGTCTTTGAATTATATTTGTTATAATATAAATATTATAATTTCTATATCTTTAATTTTGAGTATAAGAATACTTTCTTATATGAATAATATTAAGATAAATTTATTAATTATTATATTAATTGAGATAGTTTTTAGTATTAATTTTAATAAAACCTATTCTTTATTTATTAAATAGTGAAAAGATCTAAAGAACTATAGTATAGAATAGAAATATTTAAATATATAAGTAATGTTTAATAAATTATAAATAAATTAATAATAAATAAAGAGCAATTAATTTTAAATTATTATTTTAAAGGTAATATATCTTTAAGTTATACTGTACTTAATTAAATATATATAAAATATAAATAATAATATAAAAATAATTAATACAAAATTAAAAATTATAAATATAAAATAATAAAATAAATAAAAATAAAAAGAATTAAAAATAATATATATTGTCACTGATTCAATATCATCAATAATTCAATATAAGAACATATAAATAGAAAAGATAATTAGAATAAAAATTAGTCATAATGATATTTGGATTATGTATTTAGTTTGATAATATTCTACTTCTTTCTATTTCTTTCTATTTTCTTTTTTTACTTTCTCGTATTACTTATCTTTCTATATTTATTTCATTATTATTTTTATTTAAATATATTAATCACATCATTCTCTTGACAAATTTCATTATTTTCTATATTAGTTTAGTTTTTATTTTCTATTTTTGCTATTGATACTTAAATGTAGAACAAGATTATTAATTATAATGTAATTAAATTTCATGTAATTTAGAAGAGAATTAGTAATTTTGTAATATTAGCAAAGATTTATTATACCACATACTATGTTACAACTATATTATGCTGCATTATATTACATCACACTATACTATTATAATATGAAAATAT
>CAJVPL010001135.1:0-16390 GCA_910591945.1 Ambispora gerdemannii | reverse complement strand
AAAAAATATAAGAAAAAAAAAAAAAAAAAATAGACAAAAAAAAAAAAAAAGCAAGAAACTTTTAAAAAGAAAGAAAAATAATAAATTTAATAAAAACAAAAAGAAACTTGAAACAAAAATAAATAAAATGAAAAACTTAAAACAAAAATAAAAAAAATTATATATATATTTATTTAATATAAATAAAACTCTATTTAAATTAAATCAAATTTAATTTAATTTAATAAATTCTAATTAGTTTGAATTTAAATTTAAAAATCATAAAATAGTTTTTTGTTAATAATAACTTTTATTTTTATTAATTTTGTATTATAATAATATAGTAATGTATAATATAATACAGTATGATATAATAGATTTATATTAATATTATAAAATTATTAATTCTTTTCTAATTACATAAAAAGTTATTTATATTATAATTAATAATCTTGTTCTATACTAAAGTATTAATAGTAAAAATAAAAAATAATAAATTTGTCAAGAAAATTATGTGATTAATATATTTAAATTAAGATAATAATAGAATAAATATAGAAAGATAAGCAATATGAGAAAGAAAAAGAAGAAAAATAGAAAAAAGTAGAAAGTTATCAAACTAAATATATAATCTAAATATTATTATAACTAATTTTTACTGTGACTATATCTTTTATTTATATATTTATATATTGAATCAGTAATAATATTTAATTAATATCATTGCATTATTATTATATACAGTCAAATTTCTCTATAGTTATCATCCTCAGGAAAACAAAATTTGATGATTATAAAGAGGATGTGACTATAGAGAGATTTTTTTTACTATATTTATATATAAATGAGAAAGCAAAATAGGATGACTATAGAAAGATGTGACTATAAATAGGTATGACTATAGAGAGATTTGACTGTATAATAATTATTATAATTAAATTAATTTAATAAAAAAATAATAATTATTAATTAATCAATTAATTAATTAATAATTAATTTTTAACTATATCAAAAATTTGTTAATATACTTATATATATCTTTTACCTAACTTAAAATTATATAACTTAAATATTATATATTATATAATTATTTGATAAAGAACAATGATTATTATAAATTTAATTGCTTTATTATTATATATTTTTATTAAATAGTTAGTTAACATGTGATTTTTAAATTATAATTTTTTTTTAATTCATATTATTCTTTATATATTTTATATTATTTATTTATATTTCATAATATTTATTTATATTTTATTCTATTTTAATTATATTTTATACAGTCAAACCTCTCTATAGTTACCATCCTCAGGAAAGTAAAATTTGATGACTATAGAGAGAATATGACTATAAAAAGATATGACTATAAATAAATATGACTATAGAAAGATTTGACTGTACTATCTCTTTTTAATTTATATCATTTTCATATTATTATTATTAATATGAAAGACACATGTTAATTAATCTTCAAAAACTAATTAGCTTAATAATAATTTATAATAAATAATTATATTAAAGCAAAAAATATGAAATATAAAGATAAATATTACAAAATAATTTATAAAATGAATTATATTTTATTCTAATTAGAATAGATTAATCTTAAATTAAGAAAACTGAATTATTATAAATATAACATATATTTTAGCTTAAAAAAGTATATAAAAAATATATAAAATTATCTAAATTAGATCAGATCATAAAAACAAATATTTTTTTAATAATATCAAATAAAATTTTTGATTGTGATTTATATTATATTAATCTTTTAATTATGTTATCTTAATAAGAAATTATTATTTATAATTTATTTATTATTTATATTATCATTTTAAAATAATACCAGAAAAGCATTATGTTAAATTAATTTTTGTGTTATTAATATAAAAAAGATAATATTTATAATTATATTTATATAATTATTATTACTAACACTTCAGAAAAATCTTGATAATTATTTATTTAAATTCATTAATTTCTTGTTGAAGATATATTTAATTCTATTATTTTATTGAATTCTAAGTTTTAATAGTTTAATAATTTAAGTTTTTATATAAATATAATTATTATATATTATATAGTAAAGATTTTTATTTATAAAGATTACTAATAATAACAATATACAGTGATTAACAAAATAATATATGTAACTTTATTAATAAAATATAGTAAAAATTTTTGTCTTATATAAAAGTTTTCAATTTTATTAATAAATATTTTTTATTTTTATATTAAAACAAAAATTATAAGTTATAATTTAACATATATTTTTTCTGGATTTTCTCAAAAAAAATTTAACTTATAATCTTTATTTTGATATAAAAATAAAAAATATTTATTAATAAATTGAAAACTTTTATATAAGACAAAAATTTCAATTTTTATTATGTTTTATTAATAAAATTGCATACATAATTTCATAATTCCATTAATTATTATAGTTAATTTTTTTATAATTATATTATTAAATCTAATAGTAATTTTTTTATGAATATAATTATAAAAAGTTTTATAATAAATATACTTATAATAAAATATTTTTATTATAATTGATTATTAAAAAAGAATAATTATAGCAGGTTTTTATATAATATAATTATAAAGAATATAATTATAGAGAAATTTGATTATATTTAAATATTATAAAATATAATAAAATTATTTTTTTATAATTATAATTATAAAAATTATTAAATTTAATAATATAATTATAAAGAAAATTAATTATATTATTAAAAATATTAAATCTTTGATACAATTAATTAAATTAGTAAATATATTAATTGAATTAACAAATACAATTAATTAAGTCAAAACCAAAATAATTTTAATTATATATAAAGTTAATTGTGAATTTTAAATTACTAAAAATTATAATTATATAATTTTTAATTTATTATGTTGTTTTACTTATCAATATTTACATTAGAAACTAATTTTATTGCAGAGTATAAATAAACAATTTCAATATAATTCATATTTTTCTATTTATGATTTTTTTACAAATTTTAAAATATGTGAACAAATATATAATGCATGTACAAAAATAACATTTTTATATCAAAGTCAATTTTTAATTGAAAGAAGTTTATAATAACAAAGAATATGTACAAAAGTTTCAGAAATAAATTGTATATAAAATTACTTCTGTTTATATTGTGATATTGAATTCTTATAATATAAATTCCAATTACTTTTTGGTCATAGTACTGCTTAAAGTAAAAACTTTGCCATTTAATCTCAAAGCCATTCTTTTAAATTGTTTTTAACATTCAAATTAGTGATAACGAATATTTAAGTTCATACATAATCTTCGGAGTAAATACATCATATTTAAAAGATAATGAATGATTGGGTGATATTCCCGAAGATCAATCATGTGTTCAAAGAAATTTTTTTGGTATGAATTCCAGAGCAGCGCGAACAACATTTCGAAATTTGGTCAAATGTTTAGTTCAATCCTATTTAAAACAACACCTGCGTGCGCACGATCGTCTGCATTTTTCTGTCTTAAACTCTTACCGAGTAAATCACATTTACAGCGAGCTCCAACATGGACAACAACACAACCTTTAAAACATTTTACGACGGGCACTTGTTGCGCGAAACCACAAACTACGCTTGCCGAAAATATTCGGGTATTTTTTGTTAGGCCGCCGACGACGCATTCCAATCAACCTCTTTCCACGCTTCTCTTAATACAACCATGTAATACTAGGTCATACTGTCAACGGACATTTGCTTGGACTGGGCTGCAAATTAAACATTTTACTACTACAGTATTTAACCCTAAAGAAAAAATACAACCCGATAAGACATTGTCAGAATCTGGTAGTGGGTCAAAAGGTGATGGTGAACAAGGGGATAATAGTAATAATGGAAACCATGAAAATGGTAATGATGGCGGTGGTGAAGGGAATTCGGGAAGTGGAAATAAAGGGAATGGATCTGGCAAAGGTGGTAGTGATGGATCAGGTGATAATCCCCCTCGATCACCATTTGAGGGAATCCAACGAACTCTGCACGTATTAGAAACTACATTGCAGAAACCGTCAGTGCCAGAAGTTTATCCCCAAGTTTTGGCTCTACCAATTGCACGACGTCCATTATTTCCCGGATTTTATAAAGCTGTTGTGATCAAAGATCACAATGTCACTGCGGCAATAAAAGAATTAATGAAACGTGGACAACCCTATGTCGGTGCTTTTCTATTAAAAGATGAGGAGACAGACGTTGACACGATCACTGACGCATCTCAAGTTTTTCGAGTGGGAGTATTTGCTCAAATTACGAGCGTTTTCCCCGCAAATGGGGGTCAAGATGAGAATTCATTAACTGCTGTCTTGTATCCTCATAGAAGAATACGAATTACCGATCTTGTGCCACCAAATCAAATTGGTGGTGGTGGAACTTTAGAAGAAGTTGTGGCCGAGGAGGCTGAAGAAGATAACAATGTCAGAGAAGAACCGCAAAAAGGTTACCAGTCACTTTTCCCTATCGGCTGTTCATCATAATGTATCATCACGCTTTATTTCACCGATCAACTTTATATTATGGTGTTGTTTGTATAGTGTCGGAACAATATGCCACCTCTTTTCTCAAGGATTTCAATGTTTCCCTCGTGAATGTTGAAAACCTTGTTGACGAACCCTATGCAAGAAAGAATCAAGTCATTCGCGCAATAACATCCGAAATTGTCGCGGTATTCAAAGATATTGCTACTCTGAATCCGCTATTTCGTGATCAAATTGCAAATTTTTCAATGTCCCAATCTGCCGGTAATGTGTTTGAAGAACCCGCTAAGCTTGCTGATTTCGCTGCAGCCGTTTCTACCGGTGAACCAAATGAATTGCAAGAAGTACTCGAAAGTTTGGTGATTGAAGAACGGCTACAAAAATCTTTACTAGTTCTCAAAAAAGAATTAGTAAATGCTCAATTACAGAGCAAAATTAGTAAAGAAGTCGAATCAAAAATTGCCAAAAGGCAGCGCGAATATTATTTGATGGAGCAATTAAAAGGAATAAAGAAAGAATTGGGAATTGAAACGGATGGTAAAGATAAATTAGTCGAAAAGTTTCGAGAAAAAGCTGATAAATTGGCTATGCCTGAAGCAGTACAGAAAGTCTTTGAAGAGGCAAGTTATTACTTTGTATGGAAATCACATATATTATTTTATACACTTTAATCAAAAAATTAGATTCCTATTGATCATTTCAGGAAATAAACAAATTAGCTCACCTTGAACCTGCTGCTTCGGAATTTAATGTGACTCGTAATTATCTTGACTGGTTAACTCAAGTACCGTGGGGACAAAGATCTACAGAAAACTATAGTATTTCACATGCAAGAAAAGTTCTTGATGAAGATCATTATGGGCTACAAGATGTCAAAGACCGAATACTGGAATTTATTGCTGTTGGTAAACTTAGGGGTACGGTTGAGGGCAAAATTTTGTGTCTTGTCGGACCTCCCGGTAATTTGTTCTTTGATATCTCATTTTTAATTTTTTTTTTGCGTTTTAAAAATGTACTGAATGAGTAGCTTTATAAATAGGCGTAGGTAAAACCTCAATCGGTAAATCAATTGCACGCGCTCTTTCACGTCAGTTTTACCGCTTCAGTGTTGGAGGTTTAACGGATGTGGCGGAAATTAAGGGACACCGTCGTACCTATGTTGGAGCAATGCCCGGTAAAGTTGTCCAAGCTTTGAAAAAAGTTCAAACTGAGAACCCTTTAATTTTAATTGATGAAGGTAATATTATACTTGGTATTATTATTTATATGGAAATTCAATATATGCTATGCTGATAATTTTATTCAATCTCAATTTCTTATTTGTAAAGTGGATAAGATTGGACGTGGTCACCAAGGTGATCCTTCATCAGCCTTGTTAGAACTACTTGATCCGGAACAAAATTATTCGTTTTTAGATCATTATATGGACGTGCCAGTGGATCTTTCAAAAGTTCTTTTCGTATGCACGGCAAACATTACAGACACTATTCCTGGCCCATTACTTGATCGTATGGAAGTTATTCAACTTTCTGGTTATATAGCGGATGAAAAAGTCAACATTGCTTCAAAATATTTGGCACCTACAGCTAAAGAGATGGCTGGGCTACAAAACGCAACTGTGAATCTTCATTCAGATGCAATTGAGGTGTTAATTCGAGCTTATTGTCGAGAAAGCGGCGTACGTAATCTCAAAAAGCATATCGATAAGATATACCGAAAAGCAGCGTATAAAATAGTTGTAGACCTTGGTGACGAAGTTGAACCTTCACAGGAACAGGAAAGCTCTTCTGATGCAGATACCATATCTTCTGAAAAAAGCAAGGCTGACGAAGTATCGACTACTACGGAACAACGTAAACCATTAGAAGTGCCTAATGATGTCAATGTGGATATAACTGTTGATAATTTGAAGGATTATGTTGGGCCTCCGACTTTCCATTCTGATCGTTTGTATGATGTAACTCCTCCTGGTGTAGTTATGGGATTGGCCTGGACAAGTATGGGTATGTAATATTAATGATCTAATTACGATATCTTGATGATATGTTTTAATCTTGATAATATGTTATAAATGGCGAAAAAAGGTGGCTCAGCGTTGTATGTTGAATCGACCTTGGATTCAGCTCTTACGTCAAATTCAACTCCTGCTTTGTCAAAAACTGGACAAATGGGGGATGTTATGAAGGAATCCACGATGATCGCTTATACTTATGCGAAAAGTCTACTGGCACAACGGTTTCCAGAGAATAAATTCTTTGAACGGGCCTCTATACATCTTCATGTGCCAGAAGGAGCCACACCTAAGGATGGTATGTATTGTCAATTTTTTGGAATCTATCGGTATCTATTTTCTAAGTTATCGGTTCAATGCATTATTTAGGTCCATCTGCTGGAATCACAATGGCGACTTCCCTTTTGTCTCTCGCTATGTCCAAAGCTCTCGATCCAACGATAGCAATGACGGGCGAGCTGACACTCACAGGGAAAGTTTTGAAAATTGGTGGTCTTCGTGAGAAAGCTGTAGCGGCCAAACGATCAGGTGTCACAACTTTAATTCATCCTGAAGCCAATATAAGTGACTGGGAAGAATTACCTGCAAATGTAAAAGAAGGTTTACGAGGCATGCCGGTCGCATGGTACAGTGATGTATTCAGTGTTGTATTTGGTGATGTCACTAAAGAATATGTTAAGGAAGCATGGAACAATATGTTCAAACAACTATCTACCGAAGAGAACGTTATTGACCCTTCACTTCTTCCACCTGCTACAACAAAACCAAAATTAAATTTAGCGACTCATTGAAAATATTCCATTGATATTTATAGATCTCATTCGTTTTTTTGTAATTTTTCTATAATATTCGAAATTCTGCCATAGATTTTATTTTTTGTCAAAAATTATATTTATTTGTATAAAAAAATTAAATCTTCAATATTCAATAAATGTAGTAGTAGTGCATTTCTGTGCATTAATATGGAAAACTACACGCGACCACTTTCTAATTCTTTTGAGAAAAATGTTTTACCGAATTCCATAAACTCTCCAGAAACGATTCATAGAGAAACAATACAAGAATGGCACGAGATATTAAGTGAATTTATAATCAAAGTAAGGCTCAATTTAATAATTAAACATGATTGTTGACTTGACCATTTTTCAAGTGTTTTATACAGTAATTCTGTATTTAACAGGTCGGTCTAGTAGAAACTAATAGAGCATTAGAAACTGAAATGCTCGTATTTCCTTCTGCAAAACGAAAACAAATGTCAACACATGTTGAGTGGCTTGTGCAAAAATTAAGTGTATGTTTTTGATTTCTGTTTTTTGTTTCATTCGCTATGTATAAAAGTTTAGTCGTTTTTTTTATTAGGCTTGTATGTCTAATATTGAAGCCGACTGCTCATCAAACATTTCAAAAATTACGGGCAAGAGGAAAATAGAATGTGGTATACATAGTTGTATCAATTGATAAATGTTTGAAATAAAAAATTATTTTGTTAAATCCAAATTTGTTTTTAGGTGGTGATGACAAGCCTGCAAAGCGAATTCAAAAAATTGATACACAACAAGTTCAAATAAGGGCTACTCATTCTGAGGTATATTCGATTTTTTGGGAAGTTGCTACTCAGTATGTATCCTATTTAACTTTAATTTATTTGACGGGTTTTGGATTAGATTGAACAAAGAATTGAAGCCTTTATGCAACAAAAAAAATCGGAAATTAACGATAGTAATCGTTCAGAATTTCTAAGGAAATCACACGATCCCAATGATAACGAGGGTTAGTGCTAAATTATTTTGTAAAAAAAATCACGAATAGACTTTTTTATTTATTTTGTTTTGTTTTTTATTAGCATCATCATGTGCTCGCTCGGATGCCGCTGAAATAAATAGAAATATACAAATGAAGTTAGATGTTGTAAATAATGAAGATGGCCCATTGGCTCGTTCAACTTTTAATAATAACAAGAATGGCTTAAATAATTATAATAATAAAAATTATGTGGATTTACCTATCGGTGTTGAGGAAAGGCTAAAAAATATTCAGGATCATTTGAATGTAAAAATTGGTAAATGACTTAACGAGGTCTTTAAACATCTTTCTACTATGTAAGAAATTGGTTATTAATTCTCAACGGTCTAATTATAGCAATTCCGCTGAATGTTTATGAACGTTTACGAGTATTAGAAGCGAAAATTATGCAGCTAGAGATTGATCATCCGCCTTGGGCTGCAGTTCATTTTAATCAACCAAATCTCCAGGTAAAGTTTAAGTTTTTTTTAGTCTTACATTCTTCTTCATTGTCATTATTAATAATAAATAATGAACGAATGTATTCTTTAGTATGCAACGCCGCCACCAATGACCAATATTATACGTAACGAAAATAATGAAATCGTTTTGTCAATGACAAATGATTCGTCAAAAAATTCACAATCACCAAATTCACTAAATTTATCGTCAACTGTCTCCATTCAATCTTCTCCAAAAATCGACATCAAAAAATCCTCTTCCTCACAAAAGTTAAAACAGGTTTCTGATACAATTCAATTGAAAGGACGTGCAAATTCATCACTTACGCGCTCAATAATTCAACAGTTGGAACAGGCAAAAAAGATGAAGCAGCCAGAAAGTGTGTCAGAAAAAGAACGAGAATTGGCTTCACAATATTCATCAGAACATATAAATAATATATCGACGACGCCTTCGTCTACAAACCCTGCAATGACGCCTCCAATAATAACTACAAATGGATCACAAAATATAGAAGCATCTTCTATAAATAAAAAAAATATTCAAGAGACATTACCAAGCGTTTTCAGCTCCATGGAAATTGCTTCAACTTCAAATAAACAAAATAACAAATTATCAAAAATAAATCCAGCAGACAAAGAATCAGCAATACATCAAATCAACTCTCATACTAGCAATAGCTTCTTGAAAACAAATAATGAGCTTCAAAGTATGACATCATCCACTATTAATCTTTCACCATAGCTGAAAATTCCATAATACCATCACTTGGGAACAGTAACAAGCCAATCAATCACCCTGAATATATTATCCAAGAGAAAATACAACTTGATGACATATTATTCTTTCTTGATAATCGAAGGAAGCGTATAATAATAGGATTACCTTCTAGCATATGAAGTTGAAAGTCTAAAATTTTGTTTATTATTTATTAATTCAGCTGTCTTTTGACGTAAATTAATTTTCTATAATTGAGCAAACATATTTTGATGAATGCCAAAAGCGACATACATGAGTTGCCTTACTAAAAATAATTACATTGAAAGTTTAAATGCTCTATAGTTCGAACCTTTATTCTAAAAAGCCCATAATGGCCATTCAATTTAATGCGACATCGTTTATCTGGTGTCATTTAATGACACCGAGAGCATGATGTGAAAATTAATTATTAGGTATTAATTTACAAAAAAAACAATTAAACCATTTCCAAAATGTTCTGTAGCTTGATGATGCTGATGCGAAATTAATGATATCTAAAAGAATTAAATTGATGACGATGTTAATGTGAATTACTTACTATTAGGGTTTTGAAATAATGATTATTGACAAGTATCTACAATTAAAAGTCTATTATTAATGAAATTGTAACTTTTTGTATTATCCGATTATGCTTTTTTTTAATCGTTGCCATTTCCAATGGTAGGCTCCTATATCGAAGAGAGCTTTAAAAGGCTGCACAGCAATCCTCTCCTTTGCTCATTATTTCTTCGCTCGAGAATACCTCTTTTCCATTGTGTGTACTTGAATTTCCCGCAACGACAGTAATGGATCTAGATGCTGCATTTAAGGAATGTTCGAGTGCATTATCTATGCCAAGATGGACCTCAAGAAAACATTTGAAATCTTTCTCGGGTTCATTTTTGTAAGTTAACCAAAATGAGTGTGCCGATAAACATGAAAGAAGATATGCAGCCCTATATTAAGCAACGATGGAAATGGTTATTTTTAGTTAATAAATGCTCTTTGAAGATAAATAAAAAACTTTATAACATACTTTAGATCTTCCATTTGTCGTCGTTTTCTTTGTGGATTGATTCGATCAATCGAGTTTGTTTCGTCCGAAGAGGAGGAAGATGATGACGATAATGAAGAAGCAGAAGTAGTTGATGAAGAACGACGAGAATGACGCGTGATACGTGAAGCTTTCTTATGAATCTTGCCAGAGGCTTGCTTTCTATTGTAATAAGACAGAAATAAGAATCATGAGGTTAAAGAATGAAGTAAATAAAGTTTCAAAATATACAAATAATAAACATACATCATATCATGCTGATGCTGCTGCTGGAGACGCGGTCTCAAAAAGAATTTAGTGAGTTTGCCTTGGTTAACCTTTAAAATAGGCGCATTGTTAGGACCTACAGCGTTAAGTAGCTTGCTTATTTCACCACTAACTGTATTTCGTGGGGTAGCACCACTATTAACAAGTAAAAAAATTCATAATTCTCCGTTAAACCCAAGATGATGAGTACCCACTATAAATTTGAGCTCTCGAAAAAAAAAATACTCACTGAAAAACAACTAGTTGTCGTCTGGTCATTTCGTCGACCAGCTCTTGCAAAGATAATGGCTCACTAGTATTTTCAAGTACCGCGATAACACCCGAGATGATCTTGCTATGACCATGATAAACGTATTTTGGGGCCTTGCTCGGCATTGTTTGTGTATTGGGAAAAAGAAGAAAAAAAGTAGTATGCAAGATGAGGAAGAATTGGATTGCTTTCAATTGTCTGAATTAATAAGACAAGCAAGAATTACAAGGTTTACGAGAGGTAAAGTGTTGTAACAAGACTGGATCAGGAATGCGGAAAGAATGGAAATGGCAATATGAGCAAAAAATTGCGTGAATTGCCAGAATGGCTGGTCGCGAGTAAGCAAGAACGAAATACAGGAGTAGCCGTATATTCCCTTGAAAACGACGAGTTGAAGTTGAATAAAAAATGAGCCTGTGTTTGTTGTAATTTTATGTCGGGTTTGTACTTTTTAGATATCCAATCATTTAACGAGAGATTTGTATCCATGCAGCTGTTTCGACAAGGCCATACTAATACACATCTCCATCTATAAAGAAACTTATTTTATTAGGTCACGTGTAATGCAATTTTCCAAACAACGGAAAAACATTACCGTTACCGTTATATATATACGTATATTTAACACGTAGTCAAACCGAAGAAACCGAATTTTCCAATTCTGAATCACTTGAAGTTAAACAAAAGAAAACGAAATTTCACAATGCATGATATACTTTCTACCGATGAGTCGGTAATCAAATTCCAAATCGAGCGAATACTAATAGATATTGCTAAATTGAACGCAATTTAGATATAATGATTTGGAAACAAGAGTCGCTAACTCGCAATTTCATTAAATCGCATAGTCGTTAAATCGAGCCCTGACTGTATTAATCGAGTAGAATTTTTATGTCGTTATAACGAGACTCACTTGTATATATCCATTATGATTGCTAGACTGAAAATTTAAAAAACAAAATACTCATCTCGATATCGGCGGATTTTATAGATTATAATGAGCGTCAGTTAAATTGACCTATAGATATTTCAGTCTAATTAATGTCAATATAAGTGACGCTCCTTAGTCTATCATGAGTCGCTATATTTTTGTGGAGCACCTGATTTATTCCGATCTCCTTTTTTAGGAAATCTGATTATCTCTTTTAGTGACCAAATTTAAATATCCTGTGATACTAATTTTCACCAGTAAAATTGCACGTTTTACATTGCACGGGATCCGCGAAACTTAGAGTTACGGGAAACATAGAGTAAGATTATATTGTGCTTGAGAATCGCCAAACTTGGCCAATTTCAAATATTATTCAGATTGTTTCTTTTTTATTTTTGTTTATATTGTGCTTAAAATATTCAAATTCAGCCAATTTCAATTCATTTAATCGTTAAGATCTTTAATATTATTATATTATTAAAATCGTTAATGAAAGCAAATCATTAAAGTAATTAGTATTATTAAAATAGTTGAAGTAATTAATGATATTATTTTATAATAATTAAAAATATTAAAATTTTGTAATATTTTAATATTATTAAAAAAATATTATAAATAAATTTTTTTGTTAGTCTTCAAAAAATTCTTTATTATTAATAAGTTTAAATAATAAATTATGATTTGATTATTTTTACCCATTTCTAATAGTAATTTTATTAGTCTAATTATATATATAATATTTATAATCATATTATATATAAATTTTAATAGTAATAAATTTATTTTATTATTTTCAAACTGAACATATTATATTCAACAAAATATTAAAAACAATTAAAAAAGGCTTGTAAAGTAAAAGCTGCACATTAATATATTTAATATATTAAAAGTAATAATAATAACAATATGCACATTAATATTGATAATGCTATAAAAAATATATAATAATATTGATATATTTATTTATAATATTATAATACTTTTTTTATGAATAAAGTCAAATTTCTTTATAATTATCACTTTTAGTAAAGCACAATTTGATAATTATAGGGAGAGATTTTTTTACTATATTTATATATAATTGAAAAAGCAAAATAAAATAATTATAGAAAAATATAATTATAAATGAATATATTTATATTTTAATTAGTTAAAATCTTTATATTTACATTTTGTATTATATTATTTATATTATTATTTGTATCACATTTATATTATTATTTTACAAATATTATATAAATTATTTATTTATGTTACATCAGATGATTTATATTTATATTAGATCACAAGATAAGTGAATAAGCGAGTAATTAAGTGAGCAAATAAGCAATTTTCTTGTAAATATCATTGATAGTTTTGATTTAATAATTTTATATAAAAAAGCATATATTTTAGCTTAGAAAAAGTCAAGTTCTAAATATTAATGACTCAAAAATAAACTTCTTTAATAATAATACTTTTTTGAAATTAATATATTTAAAATATTAAAATATTTCTTTTATTATTTTATTATTTAAGTTTTAGAGTTTATATTAATTTTGTTATAACTTCTCACATATTTATAATATTATATTAATAATTTCTTACATATTTATAATATCATATTTATAGTTTGACCTCTCATATGTTTGTGATATTATATCATTGAAATGATTTAATAAATTAAATTTATAATATTTTACTTATCTATAAATTATTGTCATAATTATTATATTAAATACACATTAAATAATAAGAAGATTTCTTAAGTCACTTTCTAGCTGACTAGTATTTAATAAATATATGTCACTATCTTTAGTTATTTATTTTATCTTTTTCATCTGACTTGAAATATATATTGAGCATATAGAAAGATATAATATATTTAAAATTCAAGTAAAATGATAATAATATATATCAAGATTCTATTTTGATTTTCTATAATATTCATATTTTTTCAAGTATAATTTGAATATCTTCTTCATTATTGAAAGTTATTTTGAGATTTTATTGTAATTCAATTATTTTGAAATATTAAAAATATTTATTGTTTCAAGTTTTGTTCTTCAATTTCTAATTCATCTTCATTTAAGCTTTCTTTAAAGTTAGAATTATTGGATTTTTCAATATTATTTTCTTTAAATAATTTATAAACTTAATTATAGATAATTTAATATTTGCTTGACCTTTTTGTCTATTAAACTCAAATATCATAATATTTTTTTTGAAATTCAAATTAATTTTTATCTTGTTTAATCAGTTTATATTAATAACTATACTATATATTTAAGCTAGAATAATATTAATATTTGCAGATACAATTGCTCCAAGAAAATGATTGATATTATCAAAAATATCAGTTATAGTAATATTTGATTTTTATTGAATTTTGATATTTTATTTCTTCAAAAAACATGATTAATAGCACATTCAAATATTATAATATCTAGAATAAGATATATAAATATATTTCTAACTTTAATTTTATATCAAGCTGATGTGATTTTTAGTTTTTATTCAATTATTCCAGCTTTTTTTTATTAATATATTTTGATTTAATTGACTTTCTTAAATTTTTAAAAAGTTTAAGTCTTTATTCAGATAAAGTTCTAATAAATTGACTGATAAAAATATTTGCTTTGGCTTTTACAAAATCTTTTAGAATATCATATGGCTCAGATTCATTGACTAAAACTAGAAAAATTACTTTATTTTTCTTCTTTTTTAACTTCTTTTCTAATTTAATAAAAATTAATTGATCTTGTATTTTAGATAATAAGATGCTAATAATAGAATTACTAAATTTAGCTTTATTAGAATCTTTTACTATTATAACTTCATTATTATAATCTATTTGACTTTTTTTCTTTTTAGAGTTATCATTTAAAGATTATTAATTATTTGTGATTATTTGCAAAGCCAAAAGTAAAAATTAAAGTTATATTAATAATATAATTATATTAATTATATTAAAATTATTCTAACTGATTGATTATTTTGAATATTTTTATTTTTATTGTTGTTATTCTGATTTGAGCTTTGAATATTTTGAAATTTCCAAGAATTATTATTTTTACTTGCATTTTATTTGAATATTTAAAGTTAAATAATAAAGTATAATTTCTAGAAATATATTCAAGTTTATTATAATTATAAAATATAGATTATTGATATTGATGATTATAATTATTATTAAAATTTTGTGATAGTTATTAAATAGATTTTTTGTTTTTTATATTATCAATTTGAATTACTAATTGTTATTAAGATAAAAATATCAAAAGATGATTATGTTGAGTAAAAGTACTAAAAAATTCTTTTTCAGCTTCTTTAGTAGAGTTCTGAAAAAAGTCTGGTTTAATTTGAATCTGATTCAGTTTGAGCTTGAATTAGACTTAAATCTAATAAAAAGTCAGGTTTAAAAATTTGAATCTAATTAAAAATCTGGTTTGAGTTTAGTTTAAACTTTGAATTAGACTTGAACTTAATTAAAGATTCAGTTTGAATTCAAGTAAATATTTATTAATATTCTAAATAAAGTTAGATTTTAACATGAGCTACAAATTAATTAATATTTAGAATGAATATTTAAGAAGTTATATAAATTTAAAAAATAATTTAATTATTACAATTTTAATTTACTTTAGTTATATATAATAAATATTTATTTTGCTATAATAATCATAAATTATAATTATAAGTAAAGTTATAATCAGAAATAAGAACTACAAATTGATATAAAATACTTATTATTAATAATAAAGTTCTGAAAAAAAGTCTGGTTCAATTCGAGTTTGATTCAGTTTGAGCTTAAATTGGACTTGAATTTGATCAAAAGTCCAGTTCAAAAATTTGAACTTAATTAAAAGTCTGATTTGAGTTTAGTTTGAATTTCAAATCTGACTCAAACCTAATTAAAAGTTCAGTTTGAGTTCAAATAAATATTTATTGATGTTCTAAGTAAAGATAGAGTGGTAACTGTTGCAACGTGGTGACAAATAAAGCATCACCTAATTGCAACTAGTTGCAACTTATAAAATTTAAAGTTGCAATGTGTTGCAACAGATGACAAATAAGTGTCATGTACTTGCTGCGTCATCTTTAATTCTAAGTAAAGTTATAAATTGTAACATGAGTTACAAATTAATATAAGTTTATTAATATTTAAGATAAATATTTAAGAAGTTATATGAATTTAAAAAATAATTTTAATTTGCTTTAGTTTTAGTATAATAAACATTTATTTTGCTATAGTAATTATAAACTATGATTATAAGTAAATTTATAAGAGCTATAAATTGATATAAAATAGTTATCATTAATAATAATTATTCAAAGAATTACATAGCATTTACGATCAAATTTAATAAACGTAAAAATAAAAATACTTTAGTTATCACTATGTAAACTTTTAATT
>CAJVPL010001134.1:0-16400 GCA_910591945.1 Ambispora gerdemannii | reverse complement strand
ATGTTGATCTTTTTCAGTGTTCGGCCAACGCCATAACTTTGCTGTGGCTGCTTGTTCGATAGTTGTGAAACCATTATCCTTTTCCTCTCTCAAACTATAACAATTTCAGTAGAAATTGACATAGGATTTAGATATTATTTTCATATTATTCTTATATTTGTTTAATTACCTCTCCCAACTCTTGTTCATGTTTATTAACTAATTATCCAATTAGTGAAAAATGTGTAATATATAATTATTATTAATAATAATTATTCAGAGAGTTATATAGTATTTATAATCAAATTTAATAAACATAAAATAAAAATATTTTAGTTATCACTATATAAACTTTTAATTCTTACTAAATACTATAAATTGTACTTATAAGTAAAATTGTAACTTATATTTAAAACTATAAATCAATATATAATAATATATACTGATCTTTAATCAAACTCAAACCAGACTCAAACTTGTATAATAATTCAGTTCAAGTTCAGTTTGAACTTTGAATTTTTCTTGAACTCAAGCCAAAGTCTGGTTCAGTTTAGTTTATAGGAATAATATTATTACGTATTATTAACAATATATATATTATAAATTTTTATTTAATTTGAATTAATATTAAATGAAAAATACCAATTTTTAAGCTGATTCAAAATATTTCAGATCAGGTTTGACTCCGATCCGATCCGAAGTGTACGATTCGGATCGAATCACGAATTGGATCATTAGGTTTGATTCAAAAATCTTAAAATAATTTTTTGTTAATAACTTTTATTTTTGCTAAGATACTTGTATTTAGTGTCTTAAGTAAAGTTATTTGAAATGTAATTGTGTATATATCTACAAATTTTCGTTCAATTTGATTTAATATTGGATGAGAAATTACGACTTTCAGTTTAATCGAAATATTTTGACACCAACCCGACCTGATTGAAGCACTAATTTGGATTAGGATTAGGATTAGGACTGGCGCAAAGATTATACATAAAATTGTCTCACCGATATTTTTATTAGTGCTTCGAGTTTGATTTAGATACTTGTATTTTTCATTTTCTTGTGCCAGATTTATTTGCTAGGCTGATCAAAAATTTGCGCATCCTTATTGGTTTGTGCCACCCGTGCCATATACACCAAACAATACATTCGGCGTAACCTGGCACGCATGGCAAAAATCATGCAAGTGTTATTATAATCAGGCTACTAATTCCCAAGGTGTCACGTGAATTATTAAATCCAGTCACGTGAACAAATGTATAATGATAAGTCATCGAATAAGATCTCTTATAAATCCATGGCCGAAAAATTAAATAATTCAACAATTGCTATAATCCCACCCTTTAAAGTATACATTCTCAATGACAAAGCATTCGTATGGGATCCTGATGGTCTGTAAATTTTTATCCATTAGCAACTTAAAAAATGCTAATTTTCACTTCAATCTGAAAAAAAATAGTCATCCATAAATTATGTACCGTATATAGAATCGTAGGTTCACTGGTTGGTACATTACCACGATTTCCTATGCAGAATCTGTATTTTGGACTTCCATTGACACTTATGCCAGAGGAAGTTACATTACTACTTTCCAAAGGTCAAATAATAATCTCTTTAAAGTTTGGTAATTTTCATCTTTTAGAACGATAACTAATATAAATAGAAATTTAGGGATAATTATTCTAATAGATGCACGAAAAACTCATACAGTACCTACAAATGGTCAACTTGATCAGTTTAATCGACTGCGTTTTGAAGATGAACAACGTCAAGAAAATGAATATTTGCAAGTACGAAATGAAAAAAGTGCCAAGTACAGAAAAGAACATGAGATTAAAAAAGAATCACATGCATCATCGTCATCGACCGAGAATCCTGACATCACCAATACAGAAATCGAACAGAAATATCCAACCACAAAATTCTCGCCGATTGCCCACCTCCCTACCACATCCGACTCATTTGCTTGGTACAACGATAATAATGGTTTCACAACTATCGAACAAGCAGCCACAGCAAAGTTATGGCGTTGGCCGAACACTGAAAAAGATCAACATCGGTTTAAGGTTTTCTCTGATCTTTGGGAACGTGGCTACTTCATCACAAATGGAATTAAATTCGGTGGTGATTTTCTTTTGTATTCTGGTGATTGAGACTATATTTTGTTTTTTTTTATATTGTCCTTCTTTGTAACGTAATAATTACAACTAACTAGTATCTGGACTTTATTATGGAAAACAACAGGTGATCCACTTCGATATCATAGCCAGATAATAGCAACGATTGTTGATATTAATAGACCCGTTTCAGCCTTGGACATCATTACATTTGGAAGAATGGGAACCATAACAAAGAAATCCCAATTGTTATGCTCGTGGAATGAGAAACAAAACAAAGCTGTATATATTTCTTTTAAATGGACTGGACTTGATTAATTAGTTGTTTTCTTTGGCCGTAATTCTGTCATATTACATATTGATTCTATTTTTTGCAAAAATATAAACTTTAAATTTTAAGTTCATTCGAGCTAAAATAATGTTCATAAGAGTTGCAGAATAAATGCAACTATACCTAATATATCTATTTGATTACATGTATTCCAAAGATATGAGTCATTTCTACGTATTACTTTATTATGCTACAAAACGAGCTTTGGATTTTATATTATAATCCATTCATAGTAACTTGATGTGTCAAAATAAAATGTAGCATGAACTACATCCGATCTCGTCACGAAATTGAAAGATTATATTAAAAAAAATTGGGCTTGATTTTGTTCTTTCCAATTCGGCAATCTTAACTTTTAATTCTTTCTAGAAACCAACAACTTTTATGAATTTCTCCGATTATTCTGATTCTTGCCTAGAAAACCCTATTTTAGCCAATGTCAAAAGTCGAAACTCTATAATATTCCCTTATGCATAGTATCCGCAAACCAGTGTTGTCAACTGGACATAGTCTAATACTGCGCCACTGAACTTAGTAATTTTATAACGATAAGTCCAGTAACTTCTGGTTACTGGACATAGTAACGTGACAACGCTGCCTCCAACGATTCATATGGTGCCGGAAATCATAACTCAACAATAAAATGAATTATTTTTAAAATCTTTCAACACTTTACAAAAATGAAATTTAGAAAAATTAAACCAGTAACTTTATTCTTTAAGATAAACTCTATTAAACTATCGGTCAATTTTATATGATTGGTCCAAATTTGAAACAAATCACGTTAATTTTTATCACATGAACGTGTTTTTATTGGTTGGTATTCATTATAATTCAGGCCGGCACTATGCTAATGCTAAATTATCATAGTGCCAGCCCGAATGATCATAATGTAAATCATGTAATAAATTAAATTGGTTTGCATCATCTCACGTGATTAAAATATCGTTATTTTATTGGTTAATTACAAAAAAATGACATTAGATCGCCACCAGAAAATTGAAGCCGAATCACGTGATTGTCGAGTTATGACTTGTTAAATTTTCGATAAACCATAGTACTCCTCTATGCATAATACCCCCGGATATAAGCGTAAAATGTAAAATATTCGGGTTACTATAGTCAGCGCTCTACGGTAGTTTCGATAGTTGGACAAACAGCTTTAATTGATTTAATTAGAGATTGTCTCAAGTTTCATATCTCCTTAGAATTTATTTTTTTATGACTACTTGTTAATTAACCGGTAGAAATATACTACGTAAAAAAAGTCTTGATCACTTTTGTAGAAATCATCAATTATTTTTCGTATCCTAATATTACGGTTGACTCTTGTTAAACCGGTTAATTAAGTACGCAACTGGAAGTTCCTTCATAATAGACAAATCTGGCTTAACGTAGTTCTGGTTTAACGAGAATCACTGCTCAGGAATAAAGATTCATTGCGATCTAATGGCAAATTTTATAGATTTTTGACAAACATTAGAGACTGAGAAATATTACACATCATATTATCAAGAGCAAATATACAATAGCTGTTAATAGACTTCTTTTTGGAAAATGAGAGTTTATCTCTCATGATCAAATGTCTTTGATACTCATGTGGCAAAACATGGAACGTACACAGCAACATAAAATCATAAAGTTTGAATTTTGGAAAAAAATCAATTTAATTCAATGAAAACAATTCATGGGACAAAATGTTGCATTAAATTTAAAGTAAATTATTGAATTCAATAAATTATGAGGTCATCATAAATTTATGAAGAAATCAGCCTATAAATTTAAGTGATTGACCAATCAAATCATCCATAACAAAACGAGTGTTTGACAAATATTCTAATCTGGTAGCTAGATTTTTTTTGAATTAATAATTAAAAATTAAAAATTCTTCGAGTATCTCTAAATAAAAATTCGATCTATCGAATGTCTATAAAAGACTAATCAGTAATTTTTTATCACATAGAATAACTATTATTTTACGAATTTAGTGTGTGTTAATATTCTCACGCTAATAATAGATAGATCATACATACCCAAGATCAATTGCAGAGATCGAATTATTGCTCTTAATGTTAAGTATAAAATAGCAACTAAAGATTTCAAATAACGCAAGAGAAGAGAGAAAAGTCATCAAACTTAAGTCGTACTTGATTTTATACACATCAGATTGATAAAGATGAAGATAATCAAAGTCCAAAAGCACAACTATTCATCTTTTTTAGATTGATAATAAAAATTGGGTTTTCAGATGGGTTCCGATAACAAACATTCTTCAATTTTCAGGATTAGTACAGATTTTCCGATAACATTAATAATACCAGAAACAATGATGCGTGGCACCAACTGACAGGAAATAGAGACAGGGAAACAAACACAAACACAAACCCCGCAATATTCATCTTACATTATTTATGTATCAAATTAATTGTTTACCGTCTGTCTGTCCGCCCACCGTCTGTCGTGTTCGAGCGACGACGCAGAAATTTTCCGTTTTTCAAATAAATAAAAAAAGCGAAATGGCTTAGACTGATGATTGTAAATGATTGGTTTCCTTGAGTAGGTGAATGTACATTTAATGATGGCTTAAATGCGGATGTTATTTTTATTACTATATTTATCTAAAATATTTCAGTTTCATTTAAAAAAATGGCGCGAAAAAAAAATTTTTTTACAATAATAGAAATCATTATTTTTGTTTCTCTGAAAAACTAATTGAGAAGAAGGTTGTTTTTTAAAATCATTTAGGAGCAAGGAAAAGAAATAACTGATTGGTTCGTTCTCGATTATTTTTGTCATTGTACATTTCCAAAAGCATCGATTATTTCATCAGGGTTTAAAAGAGTCAGACATTGCTGGTGAAAATTCCCATTTGAATACGAACTCCTGCTTCATATAAATTGATTGTGCGCGCACGTGGTATTTATTAATTTAAAAAAATCGATAATGAATGAATAGGTGAATTCTAATTCGTGCAAACTCGATTTTTGACAGATTTTTTCTGATTGTGAGAGTAAAAACAAATAAAGCACTAAATAAATAAATAAAATAGAACGAGAAATGCTATTGTTCTTTCATTATGATTCAATTTGCCGATCACAAATACAAACTGTATTTACATGTAGGAGGCTTGGTTTCGCTATGTTACTACAGTAATTTTGACATGATCATTGTTTATTGTTATTGATTGAATCTTCTGATAAATGTTCAATATGTTGTCTAGCCTTATTTGGAGATATAGAGTGTAAATCTTTGCTCATCGGGTTCATAAAAATAGTCACGGGTAAATTTTTTTCCCTGAGACCCTCGCGTAATAAACAAAAAACACTAGTTTTAGTGTCGAAATAAAGATGGTGATTTCTACTGTTCCATGTAATGAGTAGTACAGGTGTATGATCATTTTATGGCATAGCATATTTGTTTGTTTTATATATATGTTCTCATCATGCAGTATTCATAGGAAAGTGTATTATTTAACTAGCCTTTATTATGCGACAAGTTAATTAATCGATGATTGGATTCCGATGCGGTTGTCGTAGTGATAGAAAACGGCGCGGATCATTTAAAAGAATCATTGTTGTTTTTACAATTTTGGATGAGGTTTCGAGATTGCAAATCGGAATTGTGTTGCCGGTTCTTCATGAATGATAAATGTCAAAAGAAAATCATATAACACAAATGTGCACGCGACCTATCCCCGAAAATCAGGCACAAAACAAACAAGTTTCCCTATTCCCACCTCTTGTAAAAAAATAAAAAGAAATGTCCAATCAAACGGTGCAGTGAAAGCTGTACGATGTGGATCATGCGATCTTGTGTGTTTCTTATTTTTGTTTGTTTACCGCGCGAGACCTGACTTTTCTCGTATCCAAAAAAATAACTATCGTTGTAGAAAGTGAACGAGAATAAATACTTGATCCAGAATGATCTAATTTTCTTTTCGTGCATTAAACAAGAAAAACATCTAGGGCAAACAAAGATTCTTCTGCAACATAAAAAAAAATGATTAATCAGTCGTTAATAATAACTCTTATTCGTCAATGTGTTTGTGCAGCAGGAAAATTTTTAAAGAAGTCACTAAAAAAAATATATATTAGGTTTACATATATATGCGGCGAGGTGGCGGTGGTAAATTCAATTAATTCATTCTTCAATAGCATTTGCGCATTTATTATGAGCTTTTAGGCAGGAGATTCGACGACGTCATTATCTTCGTGTTGAGAATGTCTTTTTTTGAGTGAAAGTGATTTACCTGTTTTTGTTGTTTTGGTCAATGGTAAATGTTTGTATGCACAAGAAAGAAAAAATAATCATATATGTATGTATGTATGTATGCATAATAATACACGTCACTTACCAAATAACCAATATAAACATTCATCTTCATTTGGCCTGCAATCTAAATGAGCTTTAAATGCACATACATTCAAATTTCCTCCTTTACCACAATCACCAATTAGCACACGACCAAAATATTCACACACACAATCTATAATGGAGAAAATTAACGACAAAAAATCGCAATAATCAATGACCAGATTTCGAAATAATTAAAAGTTGAAAAACTCGAGATTTTCATAAAACATTACATTTTGGCCACAGGGGACAAATATATACATACTTGCATACATTCAGCATCATTCATAATCATCAATCACCAATTGACAAATTTTCTTCCTTAAGACGTGAATTTGGAAACTAAATGCACGCAGAGAAAATATCGCATCTTTTTCGTAGCATATTTTACTATATGTACGCTACGAGTAATGTTTAATAAGATTATTATTATGTAACACAATAAGAATAACAAAACCGACTCGCGAGAAATTAGAATTCTGTTATCGTTATCATATATTGTTATATTATTCTTATATATTAATATATTACGACACGATCACGATGGCGACAACGACGACGACGAATACTTGCTTGTTCATCAATACGAAAATCAAGTGCAAACAAGAAATCATTCAAGTTTTTTTTTACCCACACACATATAATTTATATCTGCATTTTTACGTCATCAAAAAACAGAGTTTCCATGACTATTTATATGAGATTTTCGGATATTTTAAATGTACAGTTTAAATTCATTAATTACCCAGAAATGTTAAACTAACTACCATTATTATTAGCATATATAAATATATATCGATATATATATATATATATATCGATACATATATATGTTTATATTTTTAAATAATGAATCGGGTTTCTCGTATTTGTTGTTGTTATCATGTAATACAGGTATAAAAAGAGCAAATATATTCACTGTGTATGTGTTCAGGATCCAATACAGAAAAACATAACAAACCAATACCAATCCATTCAGTCCATCTTTCTTTCCAACAAATTTATTCTTTACTTTTTTACCCGCTTCATTTCTCACCATTTCATTTCTTACCAAATAATAAATAATTTCATTTCTTACACTCGTTCTCTACGTTTCCACACACATACATACACACAATAATATAAATAAATCATAGATAGAATAGTGATAGAATAGTAATAATATTCCTATTCTTATAATATATACGCCTTATTCGTGTATTTTTAGTATTTTTTGATTTACTAGTTTTTTTTCTGTTACGACGACGTCGTTGTTTATTTAAACCCTAATTTTTTCACTTTGGTGAGCGAGTGTATTCTATCACGGGCTACTTGTAAGTCGAATATAAAGGAACATGAATTTTGGTGAAATAAACGGAATGTCGAAAGATAAGAACAATAGTTCGTTCAACCCTGGGTCTAATAAATCTGTATGTGTTTTTTGTTTTTATTATGTATGCGCACGCTATCCGCATTTACGATTCTCTCTTTATTGTTTGTGTTTTGATGAAGTTCTAATAGTAATAAGTTTATTCTTGAAATTGTACAGTTTCCGGACTTCAGAGATCCTCTAGCGGACTTCCATAAATATGTGCAGGGGCTTCAGACCCACCTCAATGTAAAAAAAAGACTTTATATATATAAATGTCTCTTATTATTCACAATCTAATAACAAATGTTTTGATTTTTCCCTCTTCTTGAATTCTTATGACAACAAAAGGAGAAAGATATGACTATCAAAAGATTACAAAGCACTATTGAAAGGCTTGAAAATGAAAAGAAAATGGGTTACAACTCGACAACGCACAAATACTCAAATTCAAGTTATGACTATCGGTCAAGAGAAACCGAGTTCAGAAGAGCAATTGATAGAGCAGTTGATAGCCTCCTGGGAGGGGGAGTGGGGGAGGTAAATATCAATTACTGTTAAATTAATGAGATGCAATGTCATGTGTGATCAATTGTTTGACATTTTATTTTTGCATGATAGCATACTACTAATCGACCACATCCACAATGGCAAAAGAATAATATACCAGTTCAACAAGGTAACGAACGAAATAACAAGTAACTTAGCTGAAAATATTGGATTTGATTTGTATACTTAGTTTCTTTTAATTTCTATAGTAACATCGCCTCTCACCACTCAATCTTCCACTCCAGATCGCTCTACTGATGAGAATTCTACTAGTGCAGCTAATTCTAAAAATTACGACAGTGCCCCTTTTGAAAGTAGTTTTCCTCCATTTCAGGTAGTCATTACCCAAATGAATATATGACTTTTAATTATTAACAGTAAATATTAATGTCTTTACTATATAATGTGTATATTAATCACATCAGCCATCAAATGAATCAGAATTGGCGCAGGACACACCAGAAGAAAGTTCAAGAGATCAACAGAATTATAGTAACAATAACAGCAGCACTATCAACAGTGTCAGCAATCATAATGTTAGTAATGGCATTGACGAAGTAAAATCAAGTACTTCTACTTCCACAGCAGTTACTCCGACTGGTACTTCCATGTCACCAATGGGTAATCGACGTTTCATCGGCAACAACAACATTAACAATAATAGTATTAATGGCACCAGTAGTAGCTACAACAACAACAATAACAACAACAACAACAACAACAACAATAATAATCATAATAACAACAATAATAATATGAAACGAAGAGGAGTAAGTTTTAATTATTTTTTGTACACAGTAAACCTTTTTAAGTCGACTATCGACTAGCTCGATGTTAGACTTTAATTTCGACTAAGAGCAGTTTTCGATTTAAACAAGTATTTTTTCTTTATTTGTCGATATAGAGGTTTCAAGAAATCTACTGTGTATTACCATTCTAGAAAAGTTTAAATTAATGTTTTTTTTTCTTAATTTTTTTGTAAAGGGATTCACCGCTTTCGTATCATGGCAAGGGACAATGCAGCCGCAAGTCTTACGCAGTTTATTCCCAGAAGATGACGTAAGTACTACATTTTATTAATACATTACTAGACTTGAACGCTAATTTTTTATTCATTATATGCAGGTCCGAGAGATTCGACAATCCCCAAATAAATCGTTTGCTCATATTGATTTTAACAGTCTCGATGCACTAAATCGTGCATTGAAAAAGCACGGAATAGTAATGATCTCATAAATTTGTGATTGATCGATTGATTGATTAATTCGTTAATATTAATGTAATAATTTTTTTCCATAAAGCCATTACAGAATTATAACGTGATTGGAAATCTTCGCGTCGAAAAAGGAAAACCACGGGGTAATAATAATTAATTTTTTATCATTAATAATAATCTATATGCACTTCATAATCATCATCAACCTCTCGTTCGTTATCACTAATAATAGAAAATAGTCAACAACAGCAACAGCAGCAACTACTACAACCTCAGCAACAACGCTCAACATATCAACAGCAATATCAAAATCAACAAAATAAAACTAGATACAATGTTTTGACAAACGGATACAATAATATCAATACCAGTCGTAACAACCATAACGAAACCTATAATAATTTTAATCCGGCTAATAATGCCGTAAATGGTAGCGACACTCCTATAATCTCGGCACTTCCAACAACTGGCAGTATTCCTAATCAACACGATCCCAAAAGTAGTGATGACACTTGTTAAAAGAAAGTAGGTATGATAACTATTATTATTAGTATTTTTCTTCTTAATTTTGTTTGTTAGTTGTTATTATTGTTATTACTACTATAATTAGAGAAACTAATGATTATTTTCAATAATGGAATATAATTAAAAAATAAAATAGAAAAATAGAAACCTAGGTTATTATTGGATTATTCATTTATTTTGGTGACTTAGGCTTAATCTTTATTTTTACAATATATAATTATCTTTTTTAGAATAGGCGGCTTGTGATATTAAATATATTATAGATTAAGATGGGTGAGTGGAATTTCCATTCCCGCCATGTTTTATTATGTTAAATTTCTCATGTTTATGATTATTATTTAATTTATATTATTATTTCACCCATATTATTATCACAAAAAAATATTTTTATTATTATTACTAGACGACGATTATAGATAGAGATTCAGAGATATATAATATATATATCGACGACTTCTTTTTCCTTTCCTATCTCTATTTTTGTTTTTCGATGCACACGTTTGATATATAAAATACTACTAATCACTAGCATACTCAATATCCTATATATAAATTCAAATCAAAAATAGTTGAATAGTTAATACAGTCAAAGCTCGATATAACGATTTATCGGTGTATGATCCCGACATTAGTAAAATGCACCTCAACCCACTTCCGTTATAGTGAACCTCGACGATATAGTCTATAATAAATTCCCTCGGTATGGTGAATTTATTAATAAACTCTCAATATTACTATATTTTTCAAATTTTAATATCGTTGATTTTAATTAGTCATCGTTGTATCAAATTATCGTTATATCGAGCTTTGATCATCCCTACTCTCATTACGACATACAAAGCCTTACTCGATCACGAAAATCTTTTGCTATTATTTAAAAAATAAAGTCTTGAGAATTCCATTATTATGCAAGAGGAAGAGGAATTACTAGACATGATACGAGAACGTGTAAAAACTTATTAAATGTTACAGTCAGACTTCAGTAACTAATATCTTACTTTAACGACATTCTTGAAATAACATTTTTTCAATTTTACTATATTTCCCGACCCATCACTAAATCGAGGTCTGACCTCTTCAAACAGATACATTCTTTGAAGTGATTATTGGAAATTTTTTCTTTCATAATCACGTGAAATATGATGATTGACCAATTAATTTGGATTATTAATCGGAAATATTTTATTACAATATATACAACCTAGTCACATCAATAAAATTTTGATCAACTTTTCACACAAAATACAGTATCTAAAAAAAACTCTTAATATACTTATAAAATAGTTTATTAGCTTTTAATTTATAAAAACTGATTTTAGTTTGTTTAAATCATTCATAACTTATTTATTATATAATGGAATTTGTAATTTGGCACATGATATTTTTTCAGAAAGAAATCTTGTTAGAATAAAGTACCAGCTTTTATTTATCTAACAATTCAAAAATATTATATTATTATAATATGAATTTTTGTTAACTATTTTGCAAGATAATTTCATATATAATTATTATTGAATTATAAATATCTTATATCTTATTAAAAGAATCTAATCACATGGGATAAGCAAGTGAACAAATAAACAAGTAAATATATGAGCAAATGAGTAAGAGAAGTGACATATATTACATAATTAATTCCTCCCCCCCTTCTCCAAATGAAATTTTTATTATATTTTAATTGGTTAATTATTTTTGATCACATAAAAGATAAGATTTTTGAGATCCTTCTCCTTTCTTTGATAATTATATAATATATGTCACTCCCTTAAACAAATAAACAAATATTAAACTAATAGAATTTAAGTTAGCTAACAAACATGAATTCATGTATGATGCATAATATTTATACTTATCAAAAATTTAATGTAATTTGAATTCTATCTAGTCTTTCAAATTTGATAATTTTTAACAAGAGCATTATTTCAATATTTCTAGTATATTTGATATAAATTGTTTTATTTTTGATTTTTATTTATTTATATACTAATAAAGATCTAAAAACTAATTAACAATATGTTCTAGTTGATATTTTTATTATAATATGATAATTTATTAGAACTAAAAATTGATTCTGAAACTGATAATATAGTTTAGGAATATAACTAAAACTAATTTAAATTATAGTATCTAATAAAAGTATCTCATATTGATAATTTTTGATTGATTATGTGTAGGTTTTTAAAATTTTATTGTATAATACTAATTATTGATATCTTTTTATTAATTGATAAATTTTATATTGGATATTGTATATTTATAAACTTTTATACTTCAAATACAATAAATCAATCATTTTAGGACATAATATTTTAATATTTAGTAATCTGATTTGAGTAGAATTATTATCATTCAATTTGTTTAATTTAGACAAATCAAATTATGATATTTTCACTCAAATTGAATTACTAAATATTAAAATATTACATATTAAAGTGATCAATTCATAATTCACTAATTAATTTTTCATTAGAAATTGATTATCTAAAAATAAATAAACATAATATATATATATCTCTTGATTTTTAGTAATCCTATTCAAACAAAAATAATATTATTTGATTCATCTAGTCAAAATGGATTAAATAGTATTAATTTTATTTGACTTAAATTATGAAAAATTAAGATATCATATCCTAAATTAATTAATTTATTTTTATTATATTGTCACCGATTCAATATCAACAATAATTTAACATAAGAACACGTAAATAGAAGATGCAGTTATGATAAAAATTAGTTATAATAATATTTAGATTATATATTTAGTTCAATAATATTCTATTTCTTTCTATCTCTTTCTATTTTTTTCTTTTTCTTTCTTGTATCACTTATCTTTCTATATTTATCTTATTGTTATCTTTATTTGAATATATTAATCATATCATTTTCTTGGCAAATTTCATCATTTTTTATATTAGTTTAGCTTTTATTTTCTATTTTTGCTATTGATATTTAGATGTTGAACAAGATTATTAATTATAATGTAGTTAAATTTCATGTAATTTAGAAGAGAACCAATATTAGCATAGATCTATTGTGCTATATGCTGTGTTGCAACTGCGTCATATTGCATTATACTGCACATTACTGTATCATACTGTGTCACTATAATATGAAAACATGTATAAGTATAGATGCTAATAATTAATAAAAAATCAAGTTTCCCAGTTCAAGTTTTAAGTTCTTCAGTTTTGATTTTAAGTTCTTAAGTTTTAGTTTTGAGTTTTTTTGGTTTAATGTCGAGTTTGACATGTTAAATTAATTTTATTTTGGAATTTTAAGTAATATTTGATTAAGTTTATCTTTTAGTTTAGTCTTGTTATCAGTTTAATCTTACATTCATCATTTTTTAGCTTGTCAAGAAACATCATTTTATCATCATAAAAATCTTTTAGTTAAAAAAAGTCTAAAGTAAATTGCTGTAAATACAGTTACTATTGTCATATTGAAATATTTTCATATGCAAAAGCTCAAAACAGTAACAATATCAAAAAAATGAATTTGTTACTTTAAGATGTAATATTTTGATATTTAGTTATCTGATTTAAACAAAAATATTACTATTTGATTTATCTAATCAAGATGAATTAAACAGTAATATTTTTATTCAAATTGAATAATTGAATATCAAGATTAAATTATTGAATATTGAAATATGTGTTATAAAATGACTAATTATATTTGAAATGTAAAAGTTTATGAATATAAAATATTTAATATAGAATCTTTTTCAATTAATAAAAAAATATCAATAATTAATATTTGTGATGTATTATATATATATAATTTTAGATATCTATAGATAATTTATCAAAAATTATCAGTACAAGAATATTTTTGTCAGACACTATATAATTATATTTCTCTCAGATAATTTAGAAATTCATTTTTAATTAGAACTATCTCTTTTAATTAAATTATTAATAATATTATTTTAGATCAAATTCAATATCTGTTTCATATACTTTTTTAGGTAATCTTTCTTTGTCATTATTATTAAATATTTTGATTTCTATATTATCTTCTATAATCATGAATTAATTAGTTTCTAATTTATTATTTTTATTTTTAAACAAGTTACTGGTATATTAATTTTTTATTATTTGTTCTTAAATTAAATTGGATTTTTCTTTCAATTCATTACTGCTTTATATTGATTAGAAATAATATAACAAGTATATAATACTTATTTATCATTCATTACAACATGTTACAACTTTAAAATTTTATAAGTTGCAACTAGCTGCAACTAGATAATATTTTATTTGTCATTATATTGCAATAGTTGCTATATTATTTTAAGTATTGATCAATGTATAAAATTCAATATTCTTATTGTTCTCAAAAAATATTACAATATTTTTGAGAATATTTGTAACTATAAAAATGTTCTCTTATTTGAGAACAATTTGATCAGAAGTTATATTCTCAACAAGTTTTAAGTAATTATAAAAAATATTTATTTTTTTACTTAAAAAAAATTTTAAAATTTGAGAACATAATTAAAATATTATTTATTTTTTGAGAATAATATAAAAAAATTTTTGTTCTTTTAAGAATGTAATTTTAAAATTGAATTTTATATACTGGTATTAATATATCCAATTATTTTCAAGTATTAAATTATAATTATTTTTTCAGTAACTAAGATATCTATTTCAATTCTTGAGAGCTAATGATAATTAATAGAGTTATTACTTTTTCAAGTGCTCTCGCTTTATATTTATTAATTTTATTAAATTAATATTGCTAAATCTTTAAATTTTTCAATTTATTTTCTTTAAACTATTATGAGATACTATATTGCTAACTGCTTTACTATTAATTACTATCTTTGCTGATATATTTTTAATTTTTCCAAATTTATTGTTCTTATTAATTCAAAAATTGTTAAAATTAATAAATTAACAAAGTAATATAATAGTAAAAGAACAAAGACTAAATGATTTATAATTTACTAAAGATTCTAAAGATCTCCTGGATTAATTTGTATATAAATTAACTAACTATTAATAATAAAGAATAGAAATAAATGAAAAAATAAAGTAAAAATATTAAAATTATTAAAGAAATTATTAAATAACTATAAAGCAAATACAGTCAAATCCCTCTATAGTCACCACTCTTGAGAAAGCAAAATTTGGTGACTATAGAGAATATATGACTATAAAGAAATTTTTTTTACTATGTTTATATATAAATAAGAAAGCAAAATAGGATGACTATAGAGAAGTATGACTATAAATAGATGTGACTATAGAGAAATTTGACTGTAACAAAACTTATTAATGATATTTAATAAACTAAAATAATAATTAAACTTATTGAGATTGCTAATTATAAAATATAAACTAAAAATAATCAAACAAAGCTTATTGATATAGTTTAAAAATAATAAAACTAAATTAAACAAAAGTAATAATGTTAACAATTTATTTAAAATAAAGAAATATTTACTACTTGTAATTTCAAGTTTTGAAGATAATTAATAATATATTTACAAATAAAATATTACAAGTAAGAACTTTATTATTTTTATTAAATCAGAGAATTAAAGCATAAAAATTTTTAGTAACAAGAGACTTTTCTTTTATATATTTTTAATCTTTTATATGATTTATATAACTAATAACTATTCTAAACTATATCATGATTTACATACAATACTAACAATACAAAAAAGTATAAACATCGAAAAATAAATGAGAAATTATACAAGTTCATTAACAAGAAAATACAAAAGAAAGTTAGTTGTAATTCTAGTGGTTTAAGATAAGAAAAGCAAGAATTTGAGTAAAAAAAGTGTTATATAAAAAGAAAATAATAGTACGAATATAATAATAGATAATTATAACAAAGAAATTATGAGATAAAAAGAATAATTGTAACAGGAATAAAAAATAAAATAAAATTAATATATGAATGATTGGTTAAAAATAATGAAATAAAAAGATAAAAATAAATGTGATAGGGGTATAG
>CAJVPL010001133.1:0-16415 GCA_910591945.1 Ambispora gerdemannii | reverse complement strand
GAAAAAAACTGTGTGAAGCATCAATTTGCTGGTCTAAATAAATCCTTTCTAAATTTTCCATGTTGAAACCAGTAGTTAACTTGTCAACGACTATGACAATATTTATATTTGATTGAGGGTTTTTAAATTTTTTAATATTTTCTTTTTCATTACCGACATCACTAATTAATTCGGATGAATGATGATGACTTTGTTTACTGACAACTAGACAGGATTTATTTTGGTAATTAGGGTCTTTTTGTAATTCCTTAAAAAAATTATGGGCGGCCTTGACATTGTAAGCCATATACATTACTTTGGGCTGGTTTTTTAGGTAATGGTGGCGAGAAAAATTTTCATAGTCTTTTTTAAAAAATTTGCTCATTGCCGCAGTTCGTTCAGGACTTTCAAAAAGAATGTCTTTTTTGTTTTTAGCACCTTTTCTTTTATCAAAAAAAGTTTCTTCTTTTTTAGGAAAATGCTTAGTAAATTCCTCTTCATCTCAATATACCTTTGGCAAATACTCGTAGGCCTTTTCATAAGTTATAGGCACCACTATTTCATTTTCTAGGGCTTGATTTACTGAATAAGTATGAATAATCGGACCAATTTCTTTATCTGTTTTTCCTTCAATAGGGGTGGCAGTGAAACCCAGAAAAAAGGCTTGCGGGAAAACCCGTCGCATCTCTCAGGCTCAACTTTTTTTATTTTCTATGTCAGCCGCGAGATTTTGCGAGCGATGAGCCTCATCAATGAAAACAAAAACACCTTCAGAATTATGAAATTCAGTCAATTCTGCTAAATCTTGGAATTTTTGAATGAGGGCAAAAATTATTTTCCCCCGATTAGGTTTTGCTAATTGATTTTTTAATTTGCTAATGTCGTTAATAATAACCAAATCACCAAGTGTGAAAAAGGAACCTTCATATTCACGAAAACGTTCATAAATTTGTCGGTCAAGTTCATTGCGGTCAGTAATTATAATAATGGAACATTGGGGATGTTCACGGCGTAATTGTTTGGCTAAAAAGGCCATAGTATCAGATTTTCCGCTACCGGTAGTGTGATTATTTACTCCTCCTTTTAGAGAAGATTTTTCAATAACTCTTAAAGTTTCTTTTGCACATTCGTATTGGTGATAACGAGCAATTTTTTTATTTTTTTCTTGACTTTGGCTAAAAACTATATAGTTTTGAATAATATCTAAAATAATTTCTGGGGCAAAAAGATTATTTTTTTCAAATTTCCAAGGAGTATAATGAAAAATTTTGCTACTAGTAGTGCCAATTAAAAAATCATAACCATTACTTAAAACATTAAAAGCATTAATGAGAAAAAGGTTGGGTAAATCTTTTTCATAATCTTTTATTTGCCAAAAGGCTTCATCTTTTCAGTTTCTCCCGGCTCGGGTTTGGTCTTTAAATTCGAAAACGACCACTGGTAAATAATTAATGAATAAAATCAGATCCGGCTCTAAATAATTATTATGTCTAGTGCGAACACGTAATCAAGGAAAGTAAGAGAATTTATTGTTGTGAGGATTATCAAAATCAATAAAATTAACCTGTTTGTTTTCTCCTTGGATGTTGATTTTTAAACCGTTCCGCAGATAATTAAAAGCAGTTTGGTTATCTTGACTATTGAGCAATTCCTCAATTCCTTTCATAACGGCATTATCAGTCAGATAAGGATTTATTTTTTTAATCTGGCTAAAAAGTTCACTTTCATAAATGGCACTGTCAGTTTTATTTCGTCCAGTTTGAATACCTTCTAGCCGATGCCAATCTCATTCCTGTAATTTTCCTAGGAAGTTATTAACTATTTCTTTTTCTTTTATCATATTTTATCTTTCCATTTGGTACACCCTAATTCCTCACGGCAATGTTGGCATTGTTCCTTACAAATTTCATATTCAAATTTAACATTAGGGAGAAATTTACTTCTTAACCTTTCCATTTTTTCATTTTCGTTCATAATTTAATTTTTTATTTTTTTCCAAAATACTTCAAAAGTAGCAAATCTTTGATTTGTGAATGCAAATCTTTGATTTGTGAATGCAAATCTTTGATTTTCGCGAGTTTACTATTCAAGATAGTAAAAAATATTTTTTGTTTTTCAGGGTCAGAAACTCAGTTGATTTTCATATTCAGCAAAGCCGAGCCTTGCAAGTGGTTGATAATGCTTCCACTGGCATAAACTTTAAAATCGATTTGCCGTAAAGCAAAAAACAACGTAGAATTTTCGTAAACATCCGTTCCTAAAAGGGTTCAAACATGTGTTCCTAAAAGGGTTCAAACATGTGTTCCGTCGGTTTCTCAGTCTTCGTTCTTTTGTTCCATAACTCAAACTATTTTTTCCGGGTTGAGGCCAATGTCCGAAAATAAAACCGTATTCGGCTGGGCGTAGAAAAGTTGGCATTCTTTAACGGCTTTTTCCGTAACCAACTTACTAGCGGGGGTGGCGTCAGTCAAAAAATAAAGGCTAGTTAAAACTCCGCTGTTTATCCATTTAATTGTCCCATTTTCGTAATATTCTGGATTTTTGGTGGAGGGAGTTTTGCCGCGAATTAGTTGAAAATGGTCTTTGATTTTGATTTTGCTGTCTCGTCATTTAAGAAATAAATGGCCGGCATATTCCAAAATAGTTTTGATTATGTGTAAAAGTCTATCACTATATAAAATTTCGGATTTGAATAACTTATCATAAACTATTTGAAAATTTTTGAGAGTTTGACTTTGTTCTTGGAGAGGAGGGAGAGAAATGGAAAAGTTTTTTAATTCTGATTTAGTCAAGAATTTTTGAACGCTTCCACTTCTCAATTCCTTTAATTCTTTTCTTTTGCTTAAAATTGAGTAGTAGAGATATTCAGGAATAGCCAAGTCGGGATTAGGTTCTAAAATAGATATGCCTGGTCCTCCTCCATAACAAGAAACATTAGATTTCCCTGAAAAAAATGGCAAACATTCCAAAGCAAAAAATAGTATAGAATTAGCAGTGGTTAAGGGTTGATTGTTTTCTTTTACTGCCAGAGAAGTTATATACTTTTCTGTTTTTAGGACTTGTTTAACAATATCTTTTCCCCGATACCAAGGGATACAATTGCAACTATCTAATTTGGAAGAATGCTGACATCAATATTTTTTATTTTCAAAGTCAGGAGTTTTCCCCGAGCGAATTTCACAAATTTCCCCCAATTTATATTTTTTTTCCATGGAATTGATATTAAAATTTTATTATGAATAACAATGACTTCTATAATAATCTGTGGAAACTATTGGATAAACAGCGGGGCAGCATGGATTTACATAAGTATAAAGAAATCTGTTTTGACCTGATTTTTCTGTTAGCCATTAATCGCAAGTTCGAACAACAAAGAGTCGAATTAGACCCTGAGGATAGAGAAGACCCTGATTATTATGATTTATGATTAGACGAAAAAAGCCGCTGGGATTATATTGGAGAAAACGCCAACACTAATAATTTTAACCGAGTTATTTATGAGGCCTTAGAAAAAATTGAAAGTTCTGGTTCAGATTACCAAGATTTAACCCACAAAGATACTTTTATGAATAAAAATCTTGACTTTCAAAAATTATCTACTATTTTTCATGATTTTGATAATGCTTTTGTCAAGAAGGAGGGAAATTTACAATTAGATTATTTAGGCAATACTTACCAATTTTTTCTCCAGCAATTTGCGGCTAGTAGTGGTCGGACTGGTGGCGAATTTTATACTCCCGCTTGCGTGGTTCAATTATTAGTAAATATTCTCCAACCCTTTCCGCGAAAAGATTGTGAAATAGTAATTTATGACCCTTGCTGTGGTAGTGGTGGAATGTTCGTCCAAAGTCAGGAATTCATTAAAAAAAATAAAAAAGGCAATGGCAATAATGCTTATCAGCCGCTTTGTTTGGGGCAAGAAATTGATGATAGCACTTGAAAATTGGCTCGGATGAACTTGCTTATTCACGGTCTAAAATTTCATTTAGGACCACGAGCCGAGGACACTTTTAAAGAAGACTTACACCAAAATAAAAAAGCCGATTATATTATTACTAATCCACCTTTCAATATTGCTAACGACCAAATAAAAGAAAATGACCCTCGTTGACAATGAGGAACACCACCCAAAAACGATGCTAATTTTGCTTGAATAGAGCATTGTCTTTTTAAGTTAAAAGAAAAGGGAGTAGCAGCCATAATTATGGCTAATGGCACCCTATCTGGATTAGCCAAGAAAGCAGCGGCTATCCGGCAAAAGTTGGTTGAAGATAATTTAGTGGAAGCAATAATTACCTTGCCAAATAATTTATTCTATACTACTGGAATTGCTCCGTGCGTTTGAATTTTGCGAAAAAATAAAGAAAAGGAGGAAGTATTAATGATTGATATTTCCCAAGATGATTTTGGAGAAAAAATTAGTAGCAGTCGAAGAATACTAACCGACAAGAATATTCAGGATGTTGCAGAAGTTTATCATAAATTTCAGGAAAGTCGAGAACTTCCTGAAAATGGACTGCTGGCGGAAGTTGTTTCCCCAGAAGAAATTAAAGAAAGCAATTATATTTTGGTTCCGGCTCGATATTTGTCCCAAAATGAAATTGAATTAACTCCTCAGCAAATAGATGAAAAATTGTTAAAACTCACTACCGAATTAGAAAATCTAATCAGTCAGCAAGATAATTATCACCAAGAATTAAAAAAACTGCTAGAAGAAGTTAAAAAGGAAATTAAAAATAAATAATTAAAAAATGAATAGAGAAAACATAAGTTTACGTATTACTGACTCCAATTTTTTCATGGTTAGTGCTGATAAATTAGCCCCTAAACTACTCAGCAAAATACTAGTTAGAAATATTAATGGCCAAATTATCAAAGTTAAAATTGTCGAAACTGAAGCCTATATCGGCAAAATTGACCGAGCCTGCCATGCTCATCAGGAAAATAGGTCAAGATGGAAATCTGCCGCCTTAAATAATCAGGGCGGTTGTGCCTATATTTATCTTATTTATAGTATGTATTACTGTTTTAATATTGCCTCTTCTCTGGAAGGAGACCCACAAGGAGTATTAATTCGAGCAGCTGAACCACTTGATCACCATACAATTCTAGTTAGTTCCCAACTTAACGAGAAAAAAAAATATCACTATTATACTAATGGTCCGGGAAAATTATGCCGAGCACTAAATATTGATATAAGCCTTAATCATGTTGATTTAACTACTAGCAATCTAATTTATTTAGAAGATGCACCCGAAATCGACAAAGACCAAATTATTATCACCAAGAGAGTAAACATTGATTATGCCGGAGATGACAAAGACCGCTTATGAAGATTTTACATTAAGGATAATCCATTTGTTTCCCGCAAATAATTTTTTTCCAAAAACCACTAAGAATAACTATTATGAAGATAAATAGCGAATTGATATAACAAAAAACTCAACCAAGCGATCACAGATAAAAAAACAAGAACAAAAAATAAAAAAAATATTCATCGCCCAAGAGAAAGACGACCTTTTCTGTATTTTTTCAGCATAAAAAAACAAAAACTAACAAGGGAATATAAGAAAAGAAATATCATTAATGCGAGAAGAAAAATTAATTTCAAGTCACTCCTTTTTTGACTATATGATACTTTTTTCATAAATAAATTTTCTTGTTTTTCCCACTACCAAAACTGTAAAAAATTAATATTATAGTAAATAGTGCTCAGGAACATATCAATCAAATTACCAATAAACAATATTTATCTTATTTAGATATTAGCAACCGCAATTTAAGTGGTGATATGGATTTAAAAGAATTTGCTAATTTAAAATCTCTAAGTTCTTCTAAGAATAAATTTACTAACCTTAACTTTTTACTAACTTTACCCAATAAAGAAAAATTAGAAAAGATAAACTTTTTTAGTAATGAAATAAAGCAAGTAGATTTTCCCACACTACTGAAAAATTTTCCTAATTGCAAATAAATCTCCAAAATAATCCGCTTGAGGGAAATGATTTAAAGCACTTAAATAGTCAACAATTTTCACAATTAGTTAGACTAGTTGGAGAAGAGAAAATTAAAATTAATTCTTGAAAAGGAACTTTTTTATCAGACCTTTTGCGATACACTGAACAATTAAAAAAAGAGAATGAAGCACTTAAACAACAAGTCCAATCAGACGAAAAATTAGTAGCCCAACAAATCCAAAGCAATTCAAGTTTTTAAAATAAGAGGAACGATAGTACCAAGGGAAAGAAAATTTTTCTCCACCTTTTACGTTATCCCTGTTTTTTTTTTTTTTTTTGCTCTTTAAGCAAAATTAGTAATTTAAATATTCCGTAAACTCCTCAAATAATCAAGGCAACAATAACTATAATAAATAGAGCATTATCTTTAATGCTTCTAGATTTTTCCTGCTTTTGCAAATTTTCCATTTTTCTTTTTAGTTTCTCTATTTCGGCATTAGAGAGTTTAATTTTTTCTTCACATCCTTTGTCCGTCAATTCATCTTTTATTTTTTTATCCTTATCATTATCTGCTCTGGAAGGCTTTGGAGAGACGTTTTTTTGTTTGATTTTTAATAAAAACTCTTTGGCAATAACTTCAACTTCTTCTCGTGAATCAGCAGTATTTATTTTTCCCTCATAATTCTGATATTCTTTTTCCTCAAATTGTCCTCTAAATTGTCGTAGCACTAACAAAGTATTGAATTTAACGGCTCTTAATTGAGTTTGGTCTAATTTTTCTCCTTTTAGTCTCTCTAATTCTTGTTGCAAAATTGCTAATTGCCGTTTGTCATTTTTATTTTCAGTGTCACCTTCCAAATCAATATTAAAAAAATCATGAGGGATAATTTTATGGACTGATTCAGCGTCAATCTTTATTTTGCTTTCTGAATTTCCTTGGTTAGTTTCTTCGGCTCACTGTAAAAGACAGTAATCGAAAATAATGTCGAGGGCTGATTTTAGTTGTCGGACGCCCCTTTCCTTAGTTTTGTTAATTAAAGTTTCGAGTGCTTCAGGAGTAATTTCAAAATTATTCTGATTAAGGGTTGAATTTCGGTCAAATCACTTTTGAATAAATTTGTTAGCAATTTCTCTCTTTTGTTCGATATTGTAGCCAGGTAATTCGACAATCATCGGCATCCTTGATAACAAGTAATTTGGGATTTTATTCGGATCATTGGCTGTAACTACAAATGTTGCTTGGGAAAAATCTAACTTAACCTCAAGGTAATAATCAAGCATTTCTTTATTTTGTACCGGATCCAAAACAGCATTTAAACAATCATGAACAGCAGAATTACTTCCATAAGAGTTAACTTTATCAATTTCATCCAGCAAAATCAACGGATCAATTGAAATGGAATGACTACTACTGAGAAAATAGAATATCTAAAAAATGAATTTGAAAGGACAACGAGAGAAAAAGAATCATTCAAATTTAAAAATAGTCGGTTAACAGCAAGGGTGCAGTATGGCGGCCGAGGCTGGGGCTATAAAGAGTAATGTTTTTTTAATTGCACAAAAAGCCATTCAGCAAAAGAAGAGGGACTTCATTACTTAAAATTTAACTGGTGAAAAAGAAAAAAAGAAAATGAAGTGTTGTTCGTTTTTTCCAAAAAATTAAATAAGAATGGAATTTCTCCAAGAATTAAACGAACAACAAAAACAAGCTGTTTATGAAGAGCATCCTCGCATATGTGTCATTGCTGGACCTGGTTGTGGCAAAACTAAAACGCTGGTAAGCCGACTTATTTATTTGTTGTCGAGCCAAAAAGCCCGACCACAAAATATCCTAGTTTTAACTTTTGCCAAAAAAGCCATTAAGGAAATAAAAAAAAGAGTTTTTTCTCATGTTACCACAGTTTCTCCCAAGGATGTGCATATCTACAATTTTCATTCTTTTTGTTTTCATGTTCTCAACAAATACTCCCATCTATTAGGCTTCCCTGACAGTAAATTTCCAGTTTATGACCGCCACGAGCAGGAAGTAATAGTTCGCAAAATACTTTATCAAAATAATTATAATGCCGAAAAAAAAGAAATAAATACTATTCTCTCTTATATTAGTGGTTGAAAAAATGGCAAACTTGATACTAACCCTTTAAAATTTGACGAATTAACTAAAACAAGGTATGAAATATATCAAAAATATGAAGAATATTTAAAAACTAATAAGGCGCTAGATTTTAATGATTTACTTCTCTATACTATCACTCTTTTTAATTATCATCCGCAAGTTCGCAAAGAATACCAAGCACAGTTTACTCATATTCTCCTTGACGAGTTTCAAGACATTAACTCTATTCAATGAGAAGTAATTCAACTAATTTTGAGTAATAAACAAAATGTTTTTTTAGTGGGCGACCCCAATCAAGCTATTTATGGCTTCCAAGGTGCCACTCCGGAATTAATTTCCTCTTTTGCCAAAAATAAGGAATGAAAAACTATCTACCTGAATACTAATTATCGCTCAACTAGTAATATACTCCATTTATCTAATTCTTTTGTCCAAAGAAATCAGTCTATTTTAGTTAATAACCTACTCAACACTTCCAAGTCAGAAGGAATAAAAACAAATTTTTTCACTAGGTTGTCAATTCGTTCCATTGTTCGGCAAATTCGCTGATTACTAGTGCGGGAAAAAATTCAGTTTAATGATATTGCTATTCTCTACCGTAATAATTATCTTTCCACCCGCCTTGAACAAGAATTAGTCGCTCAAAGAATACCCTATGAAATATTAGGTTCTTTCAAATTTATTGAACGGGAGGAAATCAAAGATGTTTTGTCTTTTTTACGAGCAGTTATGTACCAGGATAACCTTTCGCTATTACGGGTATTATCATTACAGGAAAAAATTGGAGCCCGCACGATTGAAAAAATTGAACAAAATAGCGAAAAAGAAGGAATAAGCATTTACGAATATCTTAATAATTTTGCTGCCATCACCAATTTAAACGAAGAAAAAATTGCTGCCGGGCAAGTAGATAAAATCAGTGCCGTTATTCTGAAAATTAATAAATTCAAAGAAAAATTAGAACAAAAAATTTCTCTTAGCACTTTCCTACTCAGTTTGCTTAATGATTTTAATTACTGGGAACACCTCAAAACCCGTGTTAATGCTTCCGAAAGAGAAAAAAATGTCCAACAATTTCTTAATATTGCGCAAAATTGAGAAAATAAGCGCAAAAAAGTGTATTCTAACCTAAATGAATTGCTTAATTCTTTCTTACAATGGATTATTATCGCTTTTGAAGATAAAAAGTTAATTAAAACTCGTAATAATTTGATACTTTCTTCGGTTCACCAAGCCAAAGGATTAGAATTTGAAGTAGTATTTTTTGTTTACTTAGACCGAGGAACCCTTCCTTACAAAGAAACCCAAGACCTAACCGAGGAAAAAAGATTATTTTATGTTGGGATAACTCGAGCCAAAAGATTACTCTATTTAATTAGTAGTCAAGAATTATACTCACCTTTTTTGGATGAAATAGATAAGGAATATTTGGCAAGGAATGAAAATTAAAGAAAGTTTCTTTTCCTTCATAAATTGCTTTTATTTTTTTTAAACTTGACTAGAAAATGAAACAATAGCGAAAACATTATACACCAAAAAATAACCACTATTGCTAATCAAATTAAGCCTGGTAGTCGGCCTGGTTGTCAACTGAAAAATAAAAATTTACTTCGACCAACTCTTTCCTCATTTCCATTAGCATATTTACCCATAATCCAAAAAAAAGGAGGATAAGGATAATTAGAAGGATAATGACGGGGCAGACTGGTCGACGATTTGGAAAAATTAAACCGTAATGGTCGCAATATAATATAAAAAAAATAAATGATAGGGTTAAACAAATTGATAGTTAAACCAAGTGGTTTTCTTTTTACTAACTTGTCAACTCGGCAATATTTTCAGAAGTAATAAAAAGTCAAACCCGGAGCTAAAACATGTCAAAAAAAGTTATAAACAAGTCAAACATAAATTGTTTTCACATTACCAATCAAAGGATATATTATTTCTGGTTTTTTAAAGGCAGTATGAAGTGTTAAATAAAAACCACCGCAGCAAAAAATAACTCCGCTCAGGAAATTAGTTTCCGCCACTATTATGTCTCACATTTGTTCACCATAACTATTTTTCTTGCTTTTAAGATTAAACAATTTGTAAATTGCCCAAGGAACCGTTAACAGAGAAGCCCACGCTGACCATCAAGTAAAGGCTCACAATCAATACCTTAATTCAGTTAATTTAACATTATGACTGGTATGAGTTACCTTATCATAAAAAGCCGAAGCAATAACCGGAAGAATGTGCGAAAAAATAATAATTCAAAGAATAATAGCCTTTTTTGGTGACTTTTTTGGGCGGGTGGTCATTTAATTATGATTATAATCTATATTTAACAAAAATCAGCAGAATAAAAGATTATTTTGTCGCGAATTAATAATTTTTCTCTTAGTCCTTGAATAATTTCCAATCTATTTTCAGTTTCCCTAGTAATTTGGGTTTCTTTACTAAGGAGTGCTGGCTGTGAATCATAACAATAGTAAACTGGTGCTAAAACTATCAGACTGGTTAGGATAATTGTTTGACTAGTAGTCATGATTTTTACTTTTTTTTATAGGTCAGGAAATTAGTGATTGGCTGAGATTAAAACTAAATCTTTTTTAATTATTTTCTGGAAATCTGGACGCATATTTTTTCAGTTGACCAGTTCTACTTCAAACGGCAAATCAGACTCAGTAAATTCTTCCCGAATATCGGCCAGCACTAAACTAGAAATATGGTCTTGATAGCAAATATCAAGATCAGAAATTCTTCCGGCAGTGCCTTTGACCCGGGAACCATAAGCATAAAATTGGTAAGGGTATTTAGATAAAATTTGTTGAACAATTAGTCATTGATTATTTTCCATTTGCAACATAAGGTTTAATTTTCTTAATTAGTAAATCTAAGTCTTTTAAAAATTGGGGGAGAATGCTTCACACCTCATTAAGGATATCTCCATCGTAAGTATGCACAGTAAGATTACGAGTATTTAAATACTCTATTCATGTTGGCAAGTCAGCCAGCACACCTTCCAAATAGGATTTGCGAAATATTTCTTTTGGACTATAAATTTCTTTTATCCCCTGAGATGCTAAAACTTTTTTTAAAGTTTTCCAGGCTAATTCATAACAAATTTCAAAAGCTTGCACCGCCCCCATTTGTTCATATTCATTTTCGGCATCTTTTACTATATTTTTTAATAAATTTCTAGCAGTCAGTAAGGGTTTGATATCAATAGCAATTGTTTTTAATTCAGTTTTTTTAGCCATATAAATATTTTTTTTATTCTTGGTAAATAATGATGATTAATCATTCTTATTTATTTTAAATACTCTTTGACTAAGTTTGCCAGCCTAGAAATTAATAAACGAGAGAAATGGTAATATATATGACCAAATAATAATTATATTTCGCACGGGAATTCTTCTGCAATAAGGCATCGGCACGGAGGAGGTTCTAATTCTCCTCCCCATCCCGCTTCTTGACAACAACAACTAATTTGGATAATTATTTTGTTGCTTTTTGCTCTAATAATTTGGTGATTAGTAGATAAGAACTAGGAAAAAGAAAAGAAAAAAGAAAATTAAGTCATATCATTCATCTAATTTTTGCTAAAATATTTATTATTATGAGTATTACATTTTGAAAAGGCAAACAAATTACCTGATTTCCAGAAAAAAAAGACCAAACTCTCTGAATTCCTTTCCAAAAAGAAACTAATCCAGGTGATAAAATAGTTATTGATAAAGTTTTAAAAAAAGATGAGGAATTTGGCCAGCCTTATTTACCTATTAAATTGATTGGCGAAGTGATTAAGAATAGAAAACACAAGAAAATAATGGGAATGAAATATAAGCCTAAAAAAAGAACTAAAAAACAATGAGGTTTTCGTGCCCGGTATACCGAAATTAAAATAGTAGCAGTGGAAAATAACTAAATAAAATTAAAGAATTAATTGCTAAAAAAGATAGGGAGGAAAAATTGGAGAAAGAAATCTCTACTTTAAATCAAGAAAAGGAATAATTAGAAGCCCAAATAACTCAAAAAAACCAAGCTATTGCTGATTTACAAAAACTTAACTCCCAAACTATGGATGAAGTTAAAGAAAAGATAAAAGAAAAAGCTAAAAATTTGGGAATAGATATGAAAGAATTAGAAAAATCTTTATAGAGTTCTCAAGGTCAGCAACAATTACTTTACAAGAGAAGCAAAGCCGCCTCTACCGAGGAAAATGAATAATTACAAGATATTACTTTTATTCATAGGGATTAAAGAGTATTATAAGATGAGTATATTTTCGCTAACTTTTATATATTATTAATTTTAAAAAAGAAATAAGTGGATAAGATGATTGTAGTTTTTTATCATCTACTAATTTTTCAGAATAACCAAGAAAATTAAGGCTACCTTTTCAAAAGATGAGAAGGAACTTCAATTTGAGCTTCATATTGTTGATGATATTGCCAATAACCATTACCATATTGATCACATATTCACATCACTTGTTTTCATTGATTATCACTTTGCACGTAATATTCCTCCAAACCACTTCTTTTACAAACAGGAGAGCCTTGAAAATAATGATTACCATAGTGAGCCAGTTGCTGACCAAATTGCTCATTACTTATTTTAAGTTGTGGAAGTTGGATAGTAGTAGTAATTTGTTGTTTTGACTGGCGGTTAATGTTCTGCAACTCAATTACTTTTTTATTAATCATATCAATTATTAATTCCTGTTCTTTTTCTGGTACAAAAGAGTATATTTTTAACCGTATCACTACTATATCCACTGAACTATGAACGTTATTTTCACTTGGAACCAAAATAGCAAACGGTTTATTACTTTTTCATTGTTCTTTGTTAGGTATTATTAAAACATCTCCTTCTTTTATTGACTCAAGTGTTTTTTTAATTCCTTGTAGACTTAAACGATTATTATTTGTTGTCTCTACTTTAATGCTTCCAACAAACAAGGCTTGTTTTTGCCATGACTTATAATCAAGCAGATGAGTGATTACATGCTTAGAGCCAACTAGTTTCACTTGATTTTCGGTTAACTCAATACTTCTGGGTACACAACGAATACATACCTCCCCTATAAACCACCTTTTATTTTTCTTAATATCAATAATTGAGCCGTTATTGCCTATTTCTGGTATCCACCACAATCAAGGTTCATTTCTTCTTGGTCCAAACCAAGTGAATGGTTCGGCGTATCCATTATTCACTGCCATTTTCATTACATCTAATAAAGCTTCTTCTAATTCTTTTTTAGTATAATCGTGTCCTCATTCATTGTATTTAGGTTTTACATTCTCACCATAGGGCAGTAATCCTAAGATATAATATACTCCATCAATGGAAATAGTCCTTTCGCGATTCCTGATTGATTCTAGAGCTTCAGATAATCCTAAATTTGCTTTGTCTTGCAAAATATGCTTATCTTTGCAATAAGTTCAACCAAGAGGAGTAGAATATACTTTTGGATTGTCGTTCACAAATTCAACAAATTTCTCTTCTTTGTGTTCAAACCTTCAATATTGAGTTGGCTGACCCTGTTTTCAAATCTGTGACAAAGTCCTCCCATCTACTAAGCAGTTATCAAACATGAAAACAGTCTGGTGAGACAAAAGCCCTTCTTGATAAGTTCAAGAACGAGTGAATCACTTAGAAGCAATAACTTTTCTAAAAGCTTCTGGACCTAAACTTCATTCAAGTACTTCCTTAACATTAGTGTTAATTGCTATCAAAGTTACTTCTGCGTTATTATAGTATTGCTTCATCTTAGGAACTTCTAAGTTTTTTTCCACGACATTAGTTTGATCTATGCATAACTGGTCTATTCAAAGATAATAAATGCCTAAATTTTTGCAGACTTTGATAGCCTTATCTAAGGCCTTTTTCCCTCATTTAGTTATAGTTAATTCTTTTTCTTCCACCTTTCCATCCCCTTCTTGATAAACAACTTTTATTTTTTCCAGCAATGAGTTATCTTTGATGTCTCCTCAGAAATATGAGAGAATGGCATAATTTCTGATATTAGGATTATTCCTTGTTTCTTCTGTCTCGCCTGTTAAAACATTGTAAAGTCTAGTGGGCAATTCTTTTGTCATAGATAATTCCTTTTCTCTTAGTTCTCAGGAAAAAGGACGCTTATCTCGTAAAGCAAATTCTTGATAATTTACTTCTATCAGATTATGGTTTTCTTCATTCATTCTTCTTTCTTTATTTAACAGACCAGAAGGTATCGTTGCTACTACTTCTAATTCATCGTAAGGATTATTTACCTTCTTTCCGCTTACTAGTTCAGGATGAGCTTCTTTTCAAACTCTTAGGTTTCATCCATAAATGTACAATTCAGAACCAATTTTATCGTGGCAACTAGTTATTTTTTTAACACTATCTGACAGATATTCCAAACCTCTATCCAAATCAGTATTAGCAATTGTCAAGCATTTCTAACTTATTCAAGTTTCTCAAAGGTTCTAAGGAACCATAAAAATGGTTGTAGATATTTTTGTCTTAACCATCTTTCACCTGTAGTTAGGAAATAATAAGGTGATTTTACTAAGTCATTTTCTAATAAATATATCTCGAGTTCAACTTTTTTCGGATAGTGTAAATGATTTCCTAGTCTTAATCCTCTTAAGTTAGTCAAATGACTCAAAAAACTTAGGTCTTGCTCAGCAAAGTTATTATCACTAATATTTAGTCTTCATAACTTCCTGTTTTGACTTAAATCTAGATTAACTAAATAATTATTACTGCAAATAAGTTCTTTCAAATTAGAACAACCACTGACATCTAATTCTTTAACTTGATTGTCAGAACATCATAAACCAGCAAGTTTGTCTAATTTGCCAAGGTTTAACTTGATTATCTCATTTCCGTGACAGTCAATCCTTTCCAGGTTAGGGCAGTTAATGATTTCTAAAGAGGTAATTTTGCCACAATCATAAGTTCTATTGTCTGAGCAATCTACTTTCTTTAGATTAGTAAAGTTTTCTAGCCTTAATGAGCCTCTCAAATTTTTATCTCGGAGATTTAGTTCAGCAATACTTGCTCTTTTTTCTTTAGGATAATGTTTATCCAAGTATGTTTGAGCATCAATGCTACAATTATTCTCATCCACTACACCTAGGCAACCTTTATATTCTTCTTTTAATCTTTCTTTGTTTAATCAGTGAACCTCGCTTACTTGTTCAGGAGTTAAACCAGAGTTTTTTATAAACTTTTCTGCTAATTCATAACTAAGTCCTCTTTTTTCTCACTGCTCTTGTAATTCGGAAGTGAAGTCAGGATGGATGTCTTCTCAGTTTCTACTGTTGATACCAAATTCTATCTTTTGCTTAATAGAATCTCAAGGAACACTAAACTCATTAAGTGTTCAAACCATTTTTTTTGCTTCTTCACGCGGATTTTCTGTGGTTGTAAACCGCTTCAATTCATCTTCACTAATTTCACTGATAAAGGATTCGATTTCTTGTTCTAAAAATCCTTTCTCTTTGTAATTAGAAACTAATTCTTGCCACTTTCCTTTTAGTTTATCTTTGAAAGGAAAAATATTGATCAAATATTTTTCTCCTAAATCTTTAAGAAAACTTGGGTTTAAATTTTTCCGACTTTGTGCAGAATAAAAAGGCAATGCTGTTCTGTTTTCTTCAGCTTTTGGTTGCTTTTCATTATTTTTTAAATAACTTTTGTATCGTTCTTTCAGACTTTTTTCGTTACCACAATTCAAAACCCATTCAGCGTTTTTCTTTTTGACGTTTTTAATTCATCAAGCATAATCAGCATCTACAACTTTTAAACCAATATCTATTCATTCTTTGCATTCTTCATAACTAAAACCTTTTTCTTCTCATTTTTTTGCAGTTCAGGCGTAAATCCTCCACTTATTTCTTTTCAATTTTTTCCCATATTTTTTTTCTTTTTGCGTGTAAACGCAATGATAATTATTAAAAGAAAAACAGTTATTCCTACTATTCCAACATAAAGAGTAGTTTTATCACTTGGTTTAGCAGTATTAGAATCACTCTGTTTTTTTAATAACTCCTGCAATTGTTTCTTTTTCTCAGTAAAAAGTGTTTCTTCGGCTACAGTTCTCTTAGTTTTCTGCTCTAACTCTTTAATTTCTTTTTCTAAGTTAGTGATTTGAGTAGGGAGAGGTAAATTTTTATCTATAACTTTTTCTGCTTTTCTTCTAACTCTTTCAGTTTTTGCTTTTTAGTTTCTAATTCTTGCTCTTGCTGCGGGGTTTTAGTGGGATCAGATTCTAAGGAAGTGATTTCAGCAAGTAATTGTTGTTGCTGAGTGAGATTGGTCTCTCTCTCTCTCTCTCTCTGCTGTCAGTTAGGGAGTTGCTTCATGTCATATTACTCTACAAA
>CAJVPL010001132.1:0-16416 GCA_910591945.1 Ambispora gerdemannii | reverse complement strand
TCCTCTCTCCCAACTCATATGACTCTTTTACTAATAGTGAAGAAACCCTTCATTTAAAGTAACCGTAGCAATATCTTTACTATAACAAAATAAATTGTATAATATTGTTACCAGAATATAATAAATTTCATCAATTTCATAATTTTCAGAAAAGCTCACTCATCTCTAATATTCTAGCCATGATGTTGATCAAAAATTCTGTGCAACCAATAGAAATGTAACCAAAACAAAGAAAATAAAAAAAACAAAAAATATGAAAAATATGAAAAATACAAAAAACAGATATCTAAATCTAGCTTGGCTCAATATCAAAAAATGTCGGGAAGATAATTTTATATATAATTTTGATATCAGCTCTAACCTTAATCCTAATATTTGATATCTAATATTAATCGGATATTTTAATGGACCTATCTCTGTGTAATATTCTGTTTTAGATTCACTTCTGTTTTTCTTTTCCATTATAGTAATTCGCTTATAAATGTATTTACTGTTATCGTTATACTGATATGCTAAACAATATCATTAAGAAATTGAAAATACTCTTGCAACTGAGGAATCTTCTAACCGCGATAAAAGAATTGGAGGAAAAGAACAAATAACATCAATTTCCTTAATATATTGAATGTTTGTATATCATAGTGAAGAAAAAACTAAACTGTGCCAAGTGCAATAGAAACAGTGTAGAACTCTATTTTGACGAAAACCTTTTTATTGACTCAATAGATGCCCAAAAACATATTCAACTTAATGAAATCAAGTTTCACTAATAAACTGTAATCATTTGGCACAACGCGTATTTATTTTACATCTTTTTTAATTCATAAAAAAATACTAGTCATATTTCCTTTCAGTCAAACTTTGGAGTTTCCGACAATTCCTTCGGATCCTTTCCATACTTTTCGATATACTTTTCATGTTCGGTAATTTTATGCATGTACCCCGAAATTAGCTCGTGCGCTCGAATGGCCAAGAGTGAGTGATGTCCAGTATGTACGGCACCTCGGATTGCGGCTATTGCTACGTCGAAACGGCTTGTGCCATTTGCTGTTAACATCTTTTTTTAGCAATGTTTGTTAGAATTAGGTAAATGATTTTAGAAAATAATGCAAGTAATATAATAAAAATTTTAGTTTGGATTACCCTAAACGGAGTAGTCGTCGTTCCTTCTTCTTGATATCCAAGCTTAAACAAAAGGGAAAAATGTTAACGTTAATAGAATATTAACGAATTCTACAACGAATGAAACAAATACATTACCACAGTAAATCTATCAGTACGTGGGCGATCAAATAACAAGTGCTTGATAACACTCGGATATCCATGAAAATTAAAAACGACCGGTTTATCTCTTGTAAACAAACTTTCAAATGTGCTACTATCGAGTGCATGCGGATGACTTCCCTCGTTGGGCAAAATCATCAGATCGGTAACGTTTACAACGCGAACACGTAATTCTGGCACATCTTTTTTTAATAAATGCGCCGCCGCGATCACTTCAAATGTTACTTCGACCCCGCACCCAACGAGAATGACATCAGGATCTGTTCCGGAATCAACAGACGCGAATTTCCAGACTGATGCCCCAGCGATGCAATGACGTTCTGCTTCTTCGGGTGAAAGCCAAACTGGAGTTGGTTGTTTACTGCCAATCATGAGGTTGATGTAGTTTTTTGCACGTAAACAATGTGCAAGGGTGCTTAGGAAACAGTTGGCGTCTGGCGGAAGATAGACTCGGACTAAATATGCTATTAAAAATAATGCATAGCAAATTAGAATTATATCACAATTGCTCAATTGCTTCTTTCACAAAAAACAAACCTTTCATATTAAGAAGATTATTAAGAAACCCGGGGTTTTGGTGCGAGAATCCATTATGCTCTTGTCGCCACAAAGTGCTAGTCTCTATATAATTTATAGAACCATGTGGTTGTTGCCATGAGGTCGCCATTCCCATTTTTACGAATTTTGCGTATTGGATCATCATCGTTGCTTTTTTTAAAGTTTGAAATGCAAGATTTTTTTTGTAGTGTAATATCGATATCGATTTAATAAAAATGATCTTCAATTTCGTTGTATTTCCAGTGTCTACTTACTTATAATTCCTAGAAATGTCTCGTAGGATGGGAATAATGAGACCCGTCCTTTATGCAAATTCAATTATTTAATTAAACGTTGAAACTCCCGAAAATAGAAAATACTAAAATTATAAGATTACCAGTTAACGTATATCCTTGCATCCACCCTTGACAAGTATGTTCAGAAAGGATTTCAAGTACTCGACCACCTTTATTCGCAGTTTCTGGTGACCATTGGTAATTACGATTTGTCACTTTGAAAACATCGTCCATTTTGTTTGAAGTTAATTCTAATAATTCCCATGTAGAAATGATAAAGTAATGTAGTTAAAAACACGAAGACCAAATATAGAATCGATCTTTAATAGAAAAAAAATAAGATTCATACCATCCGGCGAGAAAATTCGGAAACTTTTAGGATTGCTAAAGACAATACCAAATTTTTAATGCAAAAATAATAAGGCGAGTTTTTTTTTACTTTAATGTTTACATACTTTTCTATTACTTTGGCCGCATAACTCCCGATAGTTTTCATCTGAAGCATAACATATAAATATAGTTGTAATAGTTATGCTTGCTTCGAAAATATATATACTAATACACATACCGAACTAATAAATTCTCCCTTATGCAACATGAACTCTTTAATATCAGGCAACTCTAACGGCTTATAATTTGCAAACGTTTCTTTCCTGCTCCCCATTCGAAACTTTTCGTTCGGAATAACGTCCAACACACGTTGATTGATTATTTCCGCATCCACGATAGAAGCACCCTTTTTCACTTTATCGACATCAATCAGTTCATGAATTCGATAACTTTTCAGCCACGAATCAAACAGCTTAAATTCCTCGTCGTCTGTTTTAGCATGTGGAAGTGGAACTTGGTGAGATCGAAATGATCCTTCGATCGGTTGACCGTGTAGTGTTCTTGGGCCGGTCCAGCCTTTTGGTGTTTGAAGAATTAACATTGGCCATTTTGGTTTGAAAATTGGTTTAAGGTCGGAGGATCGCGCGTGTTTTTGGATGTTGCGGATTTCTTGATATGCCCATTCCATTGATGCTGCTAGATCTTTATCGATATTCTCGAGGTCAGATACTATCCGTACTTTATATCCAAATCCACTATAAACGTGAAAATATATAAATGTGAAAATGTAGATTTGTAATTGAATCATATAGAAAATTCATGTAAACTTACGTGAATAATGCGCTAAGCTCACTGTCACTAATTGTGAAATTTATTAAATTAGTTTGCGCATTAATCCATCAACTTTTTCATACATAAAATACTACATCCACTTACTCCATTGTACCATAAATAGTCTTTTCAGAAATTTTGAACCCATTATCATGAAGAATGGGTAAAACAGCGCCACTTTCCGCCGGATCAATAAATTTATAGGAGTGCCAAGCAGCAGCAGTTGGTCCAGTCTCAGCTTCACCATCTAAATCATTTATATAACGATAACTATCGACCCATTATTGAATTTGAGTTGCAACTATTTCGTAATGTAAAATATTAAATTAAATCACCTCCAACTATACAAGTAACAATCAGATCAGGATTGTCCATAATCGCGCCAAAGCTAACCGACAGCGCGTAACCTAATTCACCACCTTCATGAATTTGCCCAGGAATTTCGGAATTCACATGACTCGGAAAACCACCCGGCCAACTGAAATCTTTAATTAATTTAGTGAATCCATGAACATTTCGTTCATATTTCGGGTAGAATTTCTCTAACGATCCTTCCAGGAATAGGTTTGCTAGATTAGCAGGTGCGCCGTGTCCTGGTCCAGTCACAAGAAACATCGGGATGTCGTGTTTTTTGATCAAAAAATTGCAATGAGCATATATCAAATTTATTCCTGGGCAAGTTCCTATTATTATTTAGCAATATTTATTATTCATTAAGAGTGCCATTATTATGATTGATGGTTCATGATAGGATTAACGTATATATATAGTTTACCCCAATGACCCAGCAATCGTTCTTTAATATGATCCTTGGTCAACGGTTCGAGCAATAACCCATTATCCTGCAAGAAAATCATCGCCGCTGCTAAATAATTAGTAACGCGTTGTAGTAAATGAACAGATTTTAAACTTTCTTCATCATCAGGTTTCAAATACTGAGAATAGTCTAGTTTTATTGAGAGATTTTCTTCTTTTGAATGTAACGACATTTTTATTTTTCGCTTATATTTAATTTTATTAATGACAGAATTCAATATACACTCGTATTTATACTTTCACTTAATATCTATAAATCACACTATCTATTTATGCAAGAAAAAATATGAAAATGATGAAACGATGACATATTTAGTTTCTCACGCACATAAAAAAAGTATGTAAACTAAATATAATTTCAAGTGACTCCCTTCAGCAAATCAAATAGCTGCTATTTAACCAAATGCAAAAATGTCTGTCACTTCACCGGTAACCATTGTTATAATAAGATTTGAATGCTTACATTAATGTATTCGCTTCACCAGTCATCTTGGTTCTAACCTTGCTGAAATTCTCGATTACGTTTTTTTCATCTTTACTGCTGAAATCACTACTTGGTATGAAATTAGCCTGTCAGGAATTGGCATGCGGCTTTGAATCAAAAATTACTAATGAGATCACCAAAATTTTTGATATTCAATGGAATCGGCAGATCTGAATCGTGACAAAGAACATAAAAAAATTGTATTCACATAACGATAACAAAGCTTTTAAAGCGTAAAGTGACATCTGTACACTACTAAGTAATTGCAGAGACAAATGAATCAAACTAGACGCAAAGAAAATTTCTAGTACTGAAAATACAACTTTTTGCCAGCATTTATTCAATACGTATATGAAAATCTCATTGGAATGATTATTAAATTAAATTATTTTACAAAAATTACTTTTTCTAATAATATTAGTCAGAGTCATAATTGATTGCCCCTATACTTCAAAGAGCTGCTAGTAACCATTCATTCTCTAAATGATTACTATCAATTGTTTGTTGAAGAAAAGTCTGGTGAAATATCTGCAGCTGTGAATACCTCATTTCTTTCCGATAATAAAATAATCGAAATAATAAGTCACTGGCAAACTTTTGCATATATATAAATCATTATTTCTTCTCACCTTAACAAAACTTGTTCCACGATGTTCGAATCAAAATCTGGCTTATCAAATTCTTCCGTTATTTTTACGAGATTAGCAATCAAATTACCATTCTTGTAGGCTAAGATAGCAGGTAATCCAGCTGGATCAAAATCTAATTCGTGCGCTAGAACGCGAAGAAATTTCACGCATGCGTATTTCCGTGCTAGATGTACTAGACATTCGTTTAATCGTATACACTCTATAATAGACTTGTTACATAAAGGGAAAGATTACGTTACTCAATTATTAACAAGCAATGGCAAGATCATAAAATCATTATGTTGAGGTAATCTTAATTTCTGAGATTAATTAATTTGATATCATAACATAATATTTTATATAATAATACCTCCTCCAATTATTTTTGAGTTTGCCTCATTGCCTGAAACTCACATTTTCGTATAAATGTAACACGATAGATACATTCGCTGCCTCATTGTCAATAGCGCTAACATATTGACCGGCCGAAACCTCTTTCAAAAATCCAAACTTTGGTCTCGATTTGTAGTATTCGTGGTTTTTCATTTCTTTTATTCGTTGTTCTCGATATCTACGAATTACTTCTTGCTCGTCTTCGTCGTCTTCGTCGGAACTGATATTCTCTAGCTCTTGCAGTAATGCTTCCTCTTGCTTGTTTCTTTCTTGGTCTTCCCGGAAAGTCGTAGTTGTTATTGCTTTTGAAAGCATACGTTCATTGTATGATTTTATAAATGCTGTTTTACGTTCCCTGGCCATTTGTTCATGGAAGGCGTGATCTGCTATTACTCCTTTTGGTCCTGTTTGTCGACCACCATGACTTAGCGGTGTTGTATTATCTACTACCTGTTTTTAAATTGTTAAATTGTTGAATGAGAATCTAAAGTAAAAGCTTCAAAGTTAAGAGTAGAGCTTACCTCGTCAGTTAAATCTTCCCCCTCGGAAACATCTGAGGCATCGGGAGTTCGAGCGGGTTCAGCTGCGTCATCTATGGAATTTTGTTCGACAAGAGCATCCATAACAAATAATATAATGATAAGGTTTAACGTTAAACATATTAGCATTAGGTGACATGTTTTGAAAATGAGCTTAAGTAAAATCCGTTCATTGGTTAATATATTTCGGATCACTATTCAAATTGAATTGGACTTTTCAAATAAAGATAGGACATATATATCGAGTTTTTTATTATAATTATATTTCTGCCTTTTTGAATTCTGGAACATAACACTTATGAAGATAAGAGCTACTTTCTTGAGAAGATAAATTCAAGCGTAGCGACGACAATCAATTATTATCATACAATATTGCTGATAAATTAACATTTTCTCAGCAGAAAATCTAGTTCCTACATTTCCTAAATGGATTAATAATATAACACTACATACCGCGCCTTCAATGAGACATCATTACGCTAAAATTGCCATTTCGACGATTGCTTCCTTCAAAGCATCTCGTTGATGTTCTTTCACGCGAATGTGTATATTTACCCATACATAATCTATACTTAACCCTTTTCCATGATTGTCCCCCAAAAAAAGACCCAATTTATTTAACCCTTTTTATAATTATTATTCAAAAAAAGTCACCAGATTTCATTTTTCAACAAACAAAATGAGTGAGTCAAGTACTTGTATGTATTTGTCGAAAGAAGACATCGTATAGACTTCAAAGTAAAAGAACAAAAAATTTTGTAGTTAAAGGGAATGCAGGCTTTTAACGTATTTATTACCTGTAAATAAATGAAGTATAAGCGAACAAAATAAGTTTATACTTAAAAATTAGAAGTAAACAAGTAATCTAAGTAATATACCTTGAGCTTTGAATCCTTCAATGTTTATCTGACCTTGTCAATTTTACACATATCCATAAACTTGCGGAATAATCCATACTTTGGTTCTCTATCACACTGCCACCACGGATCTGGCATTCTTGAAGAGAAATTGTTTAGTGATCACGATGAACAAAGTATTCAAATTCTGTGGCGTCCTCATCTTCAGTTGGAGAAAATCTTTATTCTTTAAGCGTCCCACCGTTGGCATATTCCATATCTTTGAAACGGGTGTAGCATTGCGATATTTACTGCAAAACATTAACCATAAAAAAAGGAAATAACAATTATTTTTCACATCTAGGAATTTTCTTTCACAGATGCGACTATGACTACACACATATTGTTATAATTCCGTCAGTACTTACACGTAAGATCCTTGAAAGCTTTTTTGAAGGGATGAATACTCGTTTGGAGATTCTTTGACTTTGTAGTGTCATAATCAACCTGACAATCCTTCGCAAATCACCTCTATTACGAAGCTTTCGCGGCCTATAGCTTCTCAGTTTTGTTATTGTTATAGCGTGCTATTCTTGGTCATAGTGGTGGCGATGGAATAATGATCCAGGAAATACATTCGTTTGTTGTCAATGGATCACATTTAGACTTTCAATTCCCAATATCTCCCTTTGAGAAATTCAAACTCTCCTGTAACTCACGGATTATATAAATTCTCTCTAAATGCACGGTATAGCTTGGTCCCAGCTTATAAGAGCTCTATGTACTTTGCTCTCTATAAATGCACACCCTAAATGCATTTTTTATATTTTCTTAGGGCGGTCTGACTTGAATACCTTATATATCTAGCATGAATTTTATCATGTGATGCCAAACAAACTCGAAATTATATTCAAGCTACACATACATACACAGAGACTTCTCTACCCAGATAGATATGCTTTCTTCAAACATGGGCATACGCAGACCTTCTGACGAACACGTCTACCCTCATGTAAATGGTTCCGTGTCACCCAGTGGGCCGTCCCCGTCCACCTCACCAACTTATCAAATGCCAAACGGTCATTTCTCCATCAATGAACGTGAACGACGTTCTCGTTCATCCTCAGATTCAAGTGTGTACTCAGCAGAACGAGTCTATACTTCGAATAATAACAACCACTACTACAACCACAACCACAACCACTACTATAACGAACAAAATAATTTAAATGAGCCCACCTCTTCTCCAAAGAGTCGTCCACTACCACCCCAAATATCAACGAATGTGGGAACAAACGGAACTCAGAATAGTAGTTTAACTCGTAAATTTCATGTAATACATAAATCTGAGAGAAAAATGAAGGAAAGGCAACATCGTGTTTCGTTTGCTGATAAGGTTTAATATAATTATTGAAATTTTTTATATTTTTAATATTTTTTATTTGCGATGAATTAATAGTTTTTGCTTAATTTAATTTCGCAGGATAATTCACCACAAGTTGGGAGTCCACCAAACGAATATGCATATAGTCCTTCTCCTACCACACCCATACGCTCGGGGACACCGTCGCCAACTCAGACTCCATCTTCAGATCTTTCGCAAAGGACATTGACACCAAATTCACCTAAAACATCAAGCATTGTTCCCCCCCTTAGGGTTTCCTCCTTAAATTATCAATTTCAAAGTCCATCCAGTAGTAATAGTAATAATAGCAACAATAGTTCTGTTGCATCAAACCAAATGCAACAACAACAGAGTAATAAATCAGAAGACAATCTATCGAGCCCTCGCCCTTCAAGTCGAAAAGAATCACCGCAAAAACCGCAAAAAGTGGACAGAGCGGACAGTTATCCGGTAACTTCCTATTGCAAGCATTACGTCCTGCCGTGCATTATTCCAAGAATGTCTTTCTCCGAATTATCACGTATTAATATGCGTTATTTTTTTGATTGGTTTTATTTTCCAGTCAGTCACGAAACTTTTTTACGATGTAGCAAGAAATTTGCAGGCAACCCTTAATCACACGAATTTCTGTGTGATCGATGTTACCGGGATTGATGATCCTGCTAAAATAAAAAATAAGATTTTTGATGCGTTGGAAATTAAGGATGATAGGGAAATATATAATATTCATTTGACGGAAATTGGTCAAAAGGAAGATGGTATGTATGTTTGTACAAATAAGTTAAATACAGTTTATTATTATTTTTCCTAACATTTTTATATAAAATTTCTTAATAAAGGTCCTATAATTAACGACGAAGAGTTGGTTAAAAAATGCAAAAATGCTGATAGGATTGGCACGCTTAAATTATTTGTAAAGAAAATGCATGCGTCTGAGGATGTACATTATTACACTGCAATCGAGAGAAATCCCACGATAACTCATCCACCATTTACTACTACAAGTATCGAGGTCAAACCATTAATTGAATTTGTTGGTGGATTTAGGCCAAATTTGGTCCCAGAAATACAACAAAAAAACGGTCAACAAAGAGCTCATCTGTATACCGATGAACCATCGGCTATATCTATTTCAATGCCTCAGCCTGTTATTTACCAGCAACAACCGCAAATACAAGGACACAGCAATAAAAGTACACCTTTCTCTCTTCAACTTTATAACCCATGCGAAAACATTGATCGACAACAATCGACACGGCCAGCTGTTAAATTTTCATCAAATAAACTCCAACATCCACCAAATTTAACACCTGGAGCACCACCAAAAATCAATAACATCATCAAAAATATTGTTCAACAATCATCTCCGCTATCATCAATAGCGAGTCATCCATATCCTTCGTCAGGTATAAAAAGGTGTTTAAGTGAGGAACAGATTGGTCAAAAGAAATATAGTAATTTTGCGCGAATTCAAAATGAAATGCCAATAAAGAAATATAATAGTGTAGAAAATTTTGATCAACCGCCTAAAAAAACTTCCCATGTACCCAAATCATCCTCAAAAAATATATTAGGAAACTTTAATAATTTTGAAGAGCTACAACGTGAGCATACAATCAATGCAAATCTAACGGAGACTTGTTTCGTACATTTAACAGATAATTCAACGACGGTAAAACCAACAGAAGAAGAAGAGCCTCCTCTTTGGGCTATAATAGATCCTTCAACAATTGAGGAGGAAGACAAGATAGGCAAAATATGGATTGATAAACCAATTAGCAATCCGAAGCAAAAACCAACAGAAGAAGAAGAGCCTCCTCTTTGGGCTATAATAGATCCTTCAACAATTAAGGAGGAAGACAAGATAGGCAAAATATGGGTTGATAAACCAATTAGCAATCCGAGGCAAAAACCAACAGAAGAAGAAGAGCCTCCTCTTTGGCCTATAATAGATCCTTCAACAATTGAGGAGCAAGACAAGATAGGCAAAATATGGATTGATAAACCAATTAGCAATCCGAGGCAAAAACCAACAGAAGAAGAAGAGCCTCCTCTTTGGCCTATAATAGATCCTTCAACAATTCCGGATGGAGAAAAGAAGAGCACACTATGGATCAATAAACCAATTAGCATTTCAAGCACTTCAAGCTCAATCGATACCACTTTAGTAAATTATCCTATTAGTGATAATACTTTAACAAACAGTGATGAAGATGAAGATCTCTTGAATACACCTCCAAAAAGTTCTCGAGAAGAGACACCAAAGGATCCATCTAAAGTGAGATTTGATGTTCCATCAAGTTCCCGTCCAGAACGCAGTATTGCGCGATCTGTATCTATGAGAAGAGGACTTAAAGATTCTTGGGTTGTGAGACCTACAGTTGAGGATGTATATGAGGATTTACAAGAATATTTCCCTGAACATGATCTTGACAAAGAAATTGATGGAACAGATAGCGGCATAATTCATCACACAAATAATGATGGAGAAACTATGCCATCTATGACTACCTCTACTAATTCAACTGGGAAAAAAAAATTGGCTCGCGGAAGATCAATTCGTCATGTTGCAGAACAAATTGTGAATCGTGAACGCCAGCAATGGGCAATTGCTACGACAGCAGTACAAGCAAATACGAAGTTAAAGAGAAAAATCACAAAAATATGGGGAACTCGTACAGAACAAGTAAAACCAGGACAATCTTGGACCTCTCAACAAGGACAGTCAATTGATGATAATAATAATAAAACCCCAGAAGAAAAAACAGGTGAGTTACAATAAATGGCATCGCCTATTATGAGATCTATATTTTTTATTTAAAATATTTTATATTAAAACTTGATTTTATTGGTTATTTCGTAGTACCTAAAATAAAATGGGCGAGAGGTGCATTAATTGGAAAAGGTACTTTTGGAAAAGTATATATCGCTTTCAATTTATCAACCCAAGAAATGATAGCAGTCAAGCAAGTGGAGCGGCCAACTACTGCATCTGATATGCTGAGTGAAAGACAAAATAGTTTGGTAGATTATAATCCCAATATATACACGTGCATTCAATACAACATTAATAGATACTAATGTGCATGTTTAATATTTATTAATAGGTTCGATCATTTTACGCTGAAATGAATCTTTTGAAAGTTTTAGATCACGATCATATTGTCCAATATCTAGGTATTTTGCTTTTTTTTTTTAATTTTCGCTGCCTTTTTTATGTTGATATCTTACCATGTACTTGTTCTGTATGTATTTATTATTAAGGTTATGAGGAAACCCCAGAGGCTTTGAATATTTTTCTTGAATACGTGAATGGCGGGTCTATAGGAACATGCCTGAAAATAAATGGCAAATTTCAAGAACCTGTAGTGCGATCTTTTACTCGACAAATACTTCTTGGGCTCGAGTACTTGCACGAGAAGAGTATTCTTCATCGGGTTCGCAAATATCAATTTGTAGTTCTTGGTATATTTATCGTTTATTATTAATATTATCAATCATCATAATAAATAGGACATTAAATCTGACAATATTCTCGTGAATGAAGACGGGTGCTGCAAAATTTCGGACTTCGGTATATCAAAGAAAATTAGTACGTATTTTTTTTTGACAAGCTTATACACTTGAGAGTCGGGGTTATTTTAATATGCTTAATGAATTATTTTTTTACATTAATGTTAGATCATGCTTATGCTTACGATAATCAGTCAAATATGTCACTACAAGGAACCATATTCTATCTTGCGCCTGAAGTATTCACAGAAGGATATAGTGCTAAAGTCGACATATGGTAAGTTCATTAATTGTTATATTCCAATAACAAAAATAAAAACTTCGAAACCTGAACTATTTTTGTGTGAAAAAAAATTACAGGAGCCTAGGGTGTGTCGTAATAGAAATGTTTACCGGTAATCGACCTTGGGCAACATTTAACGATCTAACTGCAATGTACAAGGTATACAAAAAATCTTTTGTATTAAAATAATTAGAATCTTTATTTCTTAAAATTAAAATATTTATCTTTTTTAGATTGGTAAAGAAAAGAAACATCCACCGATACCTAATGAATCTATGATATCACCAGAAGCTAAAGATTTTTTAGAACGATGTTTTATTATGTATGTTTATTATATATCTTTATGATTTATTTGATGTTATTCTCATTCTTACATCTTTTCAAATCCGCAGAGATCCAACAAAACGACCAAGAGCTGAAGAATTGTCGGAACATCCATTCGTGAGAGAAGATCCTAATTTCCAGTTCAAGGTAAAAATAAATAAAAAATGCTATAGTCCAATTTATTGATTGGACGTATCCATTTCTAATATATTTATCTTCGATTTTCATTTTCTATTAGAAATATATCAAAGTACCACCAATAGTACCATCTAAATAACAATATCAATGTTATACAAGGTTGAACAGTGAAATGCGCGTTTTACTTAATTCTTTATATAGTTGCCCCGTTATTCCTTAATAATATTATATATATTGTGTGTATTTATTTCATTCTATTATTTATTTTATTCGTTTCTATTTCATTTTTTAATCTTGTAGACAATATTTCGACCCCAAAGAACCAAACATAATTTATATGTACATATTTTTTATATTCATATTTCATTATTTCAATCATAAGTAGTAAGTAATTGTACTAAAAAAAACGATTTTTTATTCTATTATAAATTTTCTATTCATTTCTTTTTTATCCATATTGAAAGAAAAGTTTGTTAAAAATCATTACTGCTGTTAATTAGTTTTGTCCCCATGAAGCGCTTATTGTAACAATTACTTTGATTCATTATTTTAATAGCTCATAATATTTAGATCATCACCGTCATCTTTGGTGATGTAACAAAATTTTCCCATATATTGTAGTGAAAGTGAAGAGTATAATAATAGATGTAATAATAGCTTAAATGTTATGATTATAGAAATTTACAGTCAAACTATATTTTCTTCGATTTAATGGGAGTTAACTAAGTATTTTATTTAAATATATATAATGTAGATAAAATATGTGACTGTTAACCTATATTATATTTATTTATTTAAAGATACCTAGTCAACTCTCGTTAAATCAAAAAAAAATATGGTCAGTTTAACGAGAGTTGACTGTAACTTTCCGGAATATATCGATATTTTGTATAATATCCTAGCTATAACGAAAAAAAGTTTCAAACACGTGATCTGAAAATAGGTCCACTAAAATATCCGATTAATATTAGATATTAACGTTAACGTTAACGTTAGATTTAGATATCTGTTTTTTGTATTTTTCGCATTTATTGTGCCGGATTTGTTTTGCCGAGTTGATCAAAAATTTGCTACATTCCTATTGGTTGCGCAGAATTTTTGCGCATTCTTATTGGTTGGATTGGTTCATTATCACATTTATTGAAGCTACTGTAAAAACATAATAATGACTTTCCTTATGCTCAACCAATCATATTCTCTAAAAATACGAATAATCACCAACCAATAAAATTAAACTTCCCCTAAGCTATTTATAAACGCGTTCAACTTTTTTCATTACAATATTACCAGAAAAAATTCTAAAGTACAATATCGGGATAAGTATTTATTGTTCTTCACTATATAAAATGCTAAATATTCTAATATGTATCTGTATGTTAGAATATTGTGAAAAATCTCATTCCAAGTGGGAAAATATAGTTACGTGGGATTACTATTTCACCAAAAAGATATCAAATGCAACAAGATATGCATCACATAATGCTTTGATTCAGAAATTAAAACCTGGAACAAGATCAAGTGATTTAAAAATCAGTATTTTTCACGAAAAGAGCAAATGTACTACGTCCTGTGCTGCTGATATAGGGAAGAAGAGCTTTCAGACTTATAGTGGTGATCATAATTAATGCAACAAAAAAAAAGATTTTTGTTGAATCAAAATATTTCACAAAAATTAGGAGATATCCTTTTTGTTTTTTGATAATTTTGTTCGCTAATAGTATCTTTTTTATATATTAAATTCTTAACAGTCATTATTATTTTCAATCCCAAGATAAATACATGATTAGTACAAAACATGTGTTACATTATTTATAATCATTTTATGCAAAAATCAGACAGTTATAGTTGTGCTACATAAATATTTTTGATCAAAAAACTCAAGTGCAAAAATGCCATATGACTCCAGAAGAATGGGTACAAATTCTTCTTTCTCTCCAAAACAGATACATTATAAGACAAATAGCAAAGTCAAGAAATATCAATTCTTCAACAATTTCCCGTATTAATAAAAGATGGCAAGAACAACATTTTCTTGAAAATGCAGTAAGATCTGATTGATCACCTATCATAAATGAACCAATAAAAAAAAATCATTAATCTTATTGTGATAGAAGTCCAAAAACGCATACAAGAAAAAGAGAATATTAATATATCAGCACCTATCATTCATCATATATTATGGAATAATGATTTGATATCAGGAATAAAGAAAAAAAACTCATACCTAAGCAAAAAATATCAAATAAGGTAATTGAAATTTGCATGAAATCATGAAAATTGGATCATTAAAGATTAATCGAAGATTATATAGTTTGACAAGTCTAAATTTAAGATTTTTGGTTCTGATGAAAAGCAATATTACTGGAAATATCTAGATGAACCATTAAATCAATTTCATATTAAATCTATAATGAAATTTGGGAATGAATCAGTAATAATTTGGTGATGCTTTACATCCCAGGATGTTGGTGACTTTTGCAAGATTAATAATATGATGAATGCTGTCACGAGTCCCGGGCTCAGGTAGGTAATCTCGTGATGTGAGTGTTCAACCAACGTCTATTTCGATATTTCAATAATTCGATTCAGTTACTTTTAGGATTACGGCGCAGTGCGACTTCTTCTATTCTATTAAATTAGAATAGGTAACACTACTACTAATAAATATCTCCTTTGTATTTACTTAGTGTGGTGATGGTTCTATAGCAATACAGTACTGATATTCTATAGCAACCTGGTTGAGTGTCCAGTAGTATATAAAGTAAGTGTTATAACAAAATTAATAATTATAAAATCAATTAATGTACAATTTCATTAAATAATAAACAAGAAGCAGTTTATTGACTAGCTAGATTTTGTATTGATTAATTGATACCTTTTGGTTTATCCAAAAGATCCTTTATTTATATAAAATATTTTTATGATTAAGTTATTATAATATAAGATATATTATACATGTTAGATAAATATGATATAGCGAATAATATTAATATGTCTGAGAACTCTGCTATCTCTACAATCTATATTTTATCATATGACTAAAATTAAAGAATTAGAGATAATTCCGGGCCATAACAATGGTAACAATATAAATTATTTTATTTTTATAATTAGTTATTTCACTTTTATATATTTTTATAATTATTTATTTCAATTTTTGTAATTTCAAAAAATGATGCTGTCTAAGTCTTAACTTGACATATTATAACTAAAAATAAAAATCTCTCTTAACAAAAATCTTTCTCCAAATATTTTCCATCTCTCATATTTTCTTTATATACTTCAAATCTTATATATAAGTGATCTTATATCATATTGAACCTATCAAATCACTGATGGATTTATATCATATTGCACCAAGCAAATTACTATCATTAATTTTGGGCTTTAAATCATATTGTGCTAAACAAATTGCTTTTATTGGATTATTGAGCTTTATATCATATTGTATTAAACAAATCGCTATATTAAAATTATTGAAATTGGATTATAAGTATTTTACTTTTTGTTATTTAAAATTTTAATTATTAATAAATATTCCTCACTAGTAAGAAAATTAAATTGAAAAAATCTTTATTATTGTTATTACTAATTATATTATCTTAGTTCTAGAAAAATTTATACAAGTATAGAATTATCCTTTGAATTCTCTTTATTATTTCTTTATATTCTCTCTCTTCTTTGATCTTTACTGCTACGGTTACTGCTACGGTTACTTTAAATGAAGGGTTTCTTCACTATTAGTAAAAGAGTCATATGAGTTGGGAGAGAGGAATAG
>CAJVPL010001131.1:0-16423 GCA_910591945.1 Ambispora gerdemannii | reverse complement strand
CAGACCAAATTTCACCAAAATTCAGCCACTACTCCACTAAATCTCAGTAAATATGTGGCTTTATTTTTATCCAATTTAGTTAAGTGAGTGATAAGATATTAATCCATTTTTAAAAAAATGGGAAAAATAAAAAAAATATCTGGTAACTTTGGGACGCGATATTTCGCGAACCACGAATTCAATCTGGACGAAAATATCACCATTCGATTCGCCAAGACTATACAAATCGAATGGTGGTATTTTCGTCTGAATTGGTTTCGTGGTTCGCGAGATATCGCGTCCCAAAGTTACCATATATTTTTTTATTTTCCCCATTTTTTTCATTTTTAAGCAGATTTTTATCAGATTTTAATCCAAAAATTTGTTAACAAAACCCGTGATTTTTTGGAACTAAAAAACTGGATTTTTTCCTGATTTTTGTCTTTTATTTTTTTTTACAGGGTTATACCTTTCTATAATCACCCTATTTTACTTTTCTATTTATATATAAATATAATAAAAAAAATCTCTCTATAGTTACCAAATTTTGTTTTTCTAAAGATGATAATTATAGAAAGATTTGACTATATGACATACTTTTGATCATTTATATGAGCAAAATTTGTATTTTATGTAAAGTAATAGTCAAGCATTCCTCTCTACATCTCTTTGATAAAGTATTCTTGTTTCTTATATAATCACTTTAGTATTGTTATAAATTTGTTCACTAATTGTCAAATTAACTTACAAACTTGAATTTGAATTGAAAAAAAGTAATAGACTAATAAAAATATTAAAATAAAAAAGAGATATCTAAAACTTATACCAATTTCTATAGAAATTGTATTTACTTAAAAAAGAAATAATAATAGGAAAAGTTGTGAGAAAGTAAAGATCAAAAAGAAGAAAGGATATAAAAAAATAATAAAAAGAATTTAAAAAGATAATTTTGTACTTGTATAATATTTTTCAGAATTAAGATAATATAATTAGTAATAACAATAATAAAAACTCTTTTATTTTGTTTTTCTCACAAGTGAGGAATATTTGTTAACAAATTAAAATTCAAATAACAAAAAGTAAAATACTAATAATTCAGTTTCAATAATTTCAATACAGTGATTTGTTCAGTACAATATGATATAAAGCTCAATAATTTAATAATAGTAATTTTTTTAGCACAATATGATCTAAAACTATTAGTGATTTGATAAGTTCAATATAATATAAAAGCATTTATATACAAGATTTGAAGTATATAAAGAAAATATGAAAGATAAAAAGTATTTGGAAGAAGATTTTTGTTAAGAGAGATTTTTATTTTCAGTTATAATATGTCAAGTTAAGATTCAAATGGCATCTCTATTTATATATATTTTTCAAAAATATAATAATAATTATCTAATTAATAATAAAAAAATAACAAATGATAAAATAAATAATGAAGAAATAATAAATAATAAAAAATAATTAAAATAATTAAACTAAAGAGAAATAATGAAAAAATAGATGAAAAATAATGAAAATGTGATAAAAAATAATAATTAATGATAAAAAGTGATAAAAATGATGAAAAATAATAAAAAAGTAATGAAAAATAATGAAAAATAATAATAAAATAATAAAAAATAATAAAAATATAATGAAATATAATAAAAAAGTAATGAAATATGATGAAAAAGTGATGAAAAATAATTAAAAATGATAAAAAAGTAATGAAATAAATATCTAATATATTATTTTTGTTATTTTTTAGATATTATTATTTTTTTGAAGGCTTTTAATATTATTAATTATTTTTTGAATTCTGAATTTCTTTGAATTAATGAAATTATTATTACTACTATAATTAAGGATGCTTGCCTAAATCCTTTCAGAAAAATATCGTCATAATTTCGACGGGTTACACACTAATTGTTAATTAGAATTTTGACATAATTTCGGTTACGACGGGTTTCAAAATTCGTCAGAATTTCGACGGGTTATTTACTAATAGTTTATTATAATTTTGACAGAATTTAGACAGTCACTAAGGGATTTCGGCAAGCAACCTTAACTGTAATAGTATATTTACTATATATATTATATAGTTTTTAAATAAAATATTAGTTACTCAAGTATATTTATTACAGATATTATACTATTTAGTAATTAATTCTAGGTTCTCTGAATATATTTGTGATAAAGTTTATTGAAGTTATATTAAATAAAATAATTAATTAGTAAATTCTTTAAATATATTTGTAATAAAATCTATTAAAGTTATTATTATAATTTATAAATCTGTTTTTAAATATAAATAGCAGTATTTAATATAATTAATTTAGCTGAATTAATAAAGAATTTGATTTCTAATTTAAGTTATTGATAAATAATATTACTTTGAAATATTCAAATAAGTATTATCTGAATCAATTTGTTAAAGTAATTCTTGAACAGTAGCAGAATATTATTTAATAATTTTAGTTAATAACTATTTTTATTAATTTAATTATTATTATCATTTTATAAATTTTATTAATAGTTCTAAAATATTACTTGAATTAAAAGATAAATAAAATAATTTAATTATTTATATTATTTAAAATATTTGAATTTTATTATATTGATTAGTTTATTATAGTTATTCTTTTATTAATAAGTTATATTTCTTTCAAATATATATTAATGATTTATTATTTTTTTATATTAATAATATTGTTAGCTTGATATACAGTTTCAAAATCTTGTAATTATTCAATGAGATCTTGAATATTTCTATAGAAATTAATAATTTTTGTAAATAATACTTTTCTTACTGGTGGAGTAGCAATAACTTGAGCTTGAATAATATTTTAAGATTTGTTAATCTAATTATTAATTGATTAAAAAATTCATTTATAATTAATTTTGATTATTCTTCTTTACTATCTTTTTTAATTACTTGGATTACTTAATCTTCTAATTCTTTTTCAATAATTTGAATTATAATTTGATTATTTAATTTTTGTAATTCAGTTAATTCTTTATTATTAATAACTTTTTATTATATTATGAAAATTTGAATATTATATTGCAAATAATATAGGTAAAATTAGATTTTCTATTTGTTTTGTAATAAATAATATTATATAAATTTACTAAATTGTTTAATTAATTTATTGATTGAATTTTTTAGATAAGTTATAGTAAATATTTCTACTAATTAATCTTTGATTTTTTTTAGTTGTTATTTGATAAGATTTTCTTGTAAATCAGTTTTATTTTTTAATTTTTTAAATAACTAATTAATTTTTATATCAGTTAATTGTATTAAATCTAATTTGATTAATTTAAATAGTTCATCTATAAAGAATTCAGTTATTAATTAATTTGTTATATTTAATATCTTTGAATTTTTTTACAAAGAGAGCATCAAACTTTGTTACTATTTTATATAATTTTATGCTTTATTATAGAAAGACATAAAAAAACATATAAAATTATATAATTTAAGTCATATAAGAGAGTTTATATAAATAACTTTTAAAATAAAAGAATATTAAGTTATTTAAAAATAAGTAATTTATATTCATTTTGTTGGTTAGCTAGAATAAAATTAAAAATATTTAAAGATAATTATATATTTTTTAATTTAGTTTATAAATAAACTAAGCATTTTTTTAAAGTTAGTTTATAAATAAATAAGATATAATTTTTTTATTAATTCAATATATATTATTGATTTTGTAATATAAATGAGAGTTCAAATATAAGTATTATAAAAAAAATAATTTTGTAATATAAATAAAAGATTATAAATCAAATAATAAGAATAATTTTGCAATTAAAATGAAAAGATATAAAAATATTATTTAAAGAATTTAAAAGAATATAAAACTAAAACTATTTTAAACTTTATTATTTTTAAAGATTAAAATATATATACTATTTATAAGCATTTAATAATTATAAAATAATTATTTGAAATAATTGAAATAATTATTTAGAATATTTGAGATGATCAATTAGAATGATTACTTAAAATAATTATTTGAAATAATTATTTCAAGTAATCATTTAAAATAATTATATAAAGTGATCATGTAAAATAATTATATATAATAATAATTTATAATTAAAAATATTTAATTACAATAATATATTCTTTAAGATATGAAAATATATTTTTTAAATATTTTAATTTACAAATTTTAATATAAATTTATATAAAATTTTATTAATTTAAGTATATTTATACTATTAGATAAACTTTTTTATATATATTGTTATCACTTTGAGCTTTTGTATATAAAAGTATTTCAAAATGACAATAGTAACTGTATTCACAGTAATTTATTTTGAATTTTATAACTAAATAGTATTTATAATGATAAAATAATATATTTTAACAAGATAAGAATAACAATAATAAGATTAAACTAAAAAAAATTCTAATCAAAAACTACTTCTAATTTTAAAATTAAATCAATCTAATATAACAAACTTAAAATTAAACCAAAAGAAATTCAAAACCAAATTAAAAGAACTTAAATCAAACTTTAAGAACTTCAAACAAAAATCAGAGAACTTAATTCAAATTTAGAGAAAACTTGATTTTATTAATTATTAATTATTAGTACTTGTATTTATATTTATACTAATATTATAATATTACTAATTCTTTTCTAATTTATATGAAATTTAACTATATTATAATTAATAATCTTGTTCTATACTAAAGTATCAATAGCAAAAATAAAAAATAAAAGTTTAACTAATATAGAAAATGATAAATTTACCAAAAAAATTATGTAATTAATATATTCAAATAAAGATAATAATAAAATAAATATAGTAATATGAGAAAGAAAATAGAAAGAAATAAAAAGAAGTAGAAAGTTATTGAACTAAATATATAATTCAAATATTATTATAACTAATTTTTACTGTAACTGCATCTTTTATTCATGTATTCATATATTGAATCAGTAATAATATATATAATTTTATAAGTTTTAATAAATTTTTGTGAAGTTTACCTAAAAAATTAAATTCTCATAATTATTATATTTATTAAAATTTGTCAAGTTTAAGGATGCTTGCCTAAATTCTTTCAGAAAAATATCGTCATAATTTCGATAGATTACACATTAATTATTAATTAGAATTTTGACATAATTTCAGTTACGACGGATTTCAAAATTCGTTAGAATTTTGATGGGTTATTTACTAATAGTTTATTATAATTTTGACAGAATTTAGATAGTCACTAAGAGATTTCAGCAAGCAACCTTAGTCAAGTTAAATAAAAAATAGTTTAAATTATAAATATTATTTTGATTTTTATTAGTTTTTATTAAATACAAAAAATAATTATATTAAATATAAAAAATAATTAATTATTATTAGTTTTTATTAAATTAAATATAAAAAATATAAAATATTAATATTTTAATTTTATCAATTTTTGTTAGTTTAAATATAAAAAATAATTAAACTATTTAATTTTTATTAGTTTATTAGATTAAATATAAAAATTTTTTCAAATTAATTTAAAAATAAAATTAATATTACAATAAAAATTGTAATATAGTAAGTTATAAATATATATTATAATTTATTAAAAATAAATATATTTACAATTAATTATAATAATTATTATTTCTATATATTTATTCTTATATTTGGTAATTTTAGTATTAATATAATTATTCAATTAATATAATTATTTAATTAATAATTAATAATTTATTTGTTTAATTACTATTAGAAAAAGATAAAATTAATTATATTATATATAAATATTATAATTAATTATAATTATTACAATTAATAATAATTATTATAATTAATTATAATTTTTATAATTTTTATAATTTTTATTAATAAATTATAGTAAAATTAAAATTTTTGTTTTATATAAAAGTTTTTAATTTTATTATATTTTTCTGGATTGCAAAGTTATTACAAAAATTATTTTAATTAAAATATAAAATTAAATATAAAAGACTTTGCAATAACTTTGCAATTAGAATAACTTTATCAAAATTCAGAAAAATATATATTAAAATATAAATTATAAACTTTTATTTTGATATAATATAAAAATTATTTATTAATTATTAGTTTGCAATTAATTAATAGTATTTTTATTTAGGATTGGACCAATTAAATATATATCAATTACTTTCAAAATGATTGAATATATAAAATTTTAATTCTACTTCCATCAGTTGCTAACTAAATACTAAATATTAATAATAATCAATTTTTAAAAAAATATCTTGTGTTATTCAATACAAATTGATTTCTAATTGAATATTGATAATTAATAATTAATAATAATCAATGATAACTATCTTCACAGCTAGTAATTAATGTTCAACTAATTTCAATATTTCTAATGTTTATTGTTATATTTTGTTATTTAATTACACAATTATTTAACGTTGCATTATCTCCATTGTACATGTACACAATTCTAATTAATTAGCCAATGGGAAACAAAATTATTTCATAACTATAAATCAAACAAAATTTAGAATTTTTTATGCATCGCAATAAAAGAGGGTACAGTACGTATATTGTTTAAAATACCCGGGAAAATACAAAAATCGCTTTTGAAAATGGTGTGGGTATACGTACATAGAAACTATTTTTTGAAAAAAGTAATTCCGGCAAATAATCCTGGATTCGTATATTAATGGCAATTTTTCGAAGTATCTTTTTAATTTCAGTGGCAAATTTTGTGATATATTGATTTTTTACTTATTTAACCATCACTATTTGCTTTAATATCGTAACCATTTTAGGTGAAAACAATTGAATCACGAACGCGAATAGAGTCTATTCATATCATATAAATAAAATATTACCTCTGTCAAAAATGCTTTACATTTACTTTTTATTTAAATCTTCCTAAAGTTTTCAGACAATGTAATAAATTTGCGAAATAATTTATATCATAATGAAACTTGCGATTAAAAAATTTTTGCCATCAATTTCTTTCAAAAGAACTTGCACAGCCACGCTCTTTATTTAATAAATTCTATTCGATATAAACTCTCGATATGCACGTAGTGGATTTTGGAATTTTTTGCTGTGTACGGTACCCGCTCATCTTTATGTACACTAGAATTGATAACGATAACCATTTTGTATGATTTCGAGTCTAAAATATTAAACATCAATACGCGTGAGCCACAACACATTCCAAAATCAATGACGCGCGTTTCAAAACAAACCAATCCATAAATAGCTATAAATACAACTTGTTCATTCTTTTTTTCCCGAACTGAGGATCGACGAATACAAAATGTCAACAACAACAAACATTCGTCTCCCAATCGATATCCTGTCTGCGATCTTTGACGAATTAGCGTTCGACTCAGATAAGCAGACACTGTTCATCTGTCTATTCTTGAATCGCGAGTGCTGTCGGATCGTGGTACCAATATTATGGCGTAACCCGTTCGATCTTTTATGGCGAAAATTCATTCCAAAGATTTCGTTGGAAACGCGTTATGAGGAAATACGAACAACTTTCTTAGCGTTTTATAATGAACAGCAACGTGGGGTCGAGGAAATACCGCATAATCCTGGACTACAGATCATAGACGATACGAGATTATTGTTGTGGACGTATTTGTCTTGTCTTAGTCAAGAGCAACGACTGAAGGGGAATTTTCCTAAATTAGTTTATCTGAAAAATACAATCTTCAACTATATTACGTTTCTGAATGAAATAAATGTTCATAAACTATACGCGTGCATTTGTCTCGCTAGTTGTGGCTGCAATTCACAATACACTTGCATCAATTGTCATCGAAAAAGAAGTGACGCTTTACTAGCTGGAATACTCGACCACGTCTCAAACCCAAAAACAATCAACATTACCTCAACACGTCTCCAATTCACAGCACACATCAATCTCTCATCATTATCCAACAGATGCCGAAATATCCGTCAACTCTCGCTTGATGTTCCATACTGGTCAGAGAAAGATAAACATCTCAGCAAGACCTACGCCAAAGAAATCGCCACACTTATACGACACCAATCGAATCTCGAAACCTTCACACTCGATCGGACCATATTTGGATTCGAGGATATACTTGCGGCTTTAGAGACATGTTCGACTTCTTTATTGAAGATTGCTTTTGTTACTTGTGACGTGTCAAGTTTCCATCTGTTACTCGCGAAATGGAATTTCTTGGAAAAACTTGAGAAGTTGTCGTTTATTGATTGTTTTGGTTTCTATGAATATGATTTTCGGTTCTTGAAGGAAAAGATGGTCAACACGTATGGACATACATATATTGGAAGGTCAAAAATAAGTCAAATTCAATCAAATCCTATTTAAATTATTTTATTACTTCATAATATTAACACCGATACAAATAATCTTCCTATACTTTAAATTAAAAGTATTAAATTATATAAAGCTGTAAAATCATATATAACAATAATACAATATGTACGTACATGTCGATATCGTTTTAATTGATATTTTAAAAAATAATATCGGTATAGTGAAACTGAAACAGGAGCTGACATGTACAAACATGATATGTATTTGATCGCCTTCTAATATACTGTACATGTCTAACGCTAAAAGGAGAATTAATTTTCCATCTACATATATTTACTGTATTATCGTTATTCAGAATAACAATACCGTACTGCTAACAACAATCAACGTCGAATCGTCCGATTAAGATAACTATAAAGTTTGTGTCAAAACTGTCTTTTTGCTCGTCGCTGTAATATTCGTTTTATTACTTTTGATGAGACACTAATCGTCTCGATTTGGGACTGTAGGGTGGGTGTTGTTGTGACATATGACGGCACGTCAGTGATCATTTGTTGTTGCGGATATTTGGTTTGCACTTGTTTCTCAACTTCTTGCCATATTGTTGATAACAGTAGATACAGGCTAGAATCGCGAATGATAGAACAATTACGCCTCCACCAATGAATATACCGATTGGTAGTTTCTTTGTTCTGCCAATACTGGGCACATTACTGTCGTATTTATGTCAAATTAATATTCATATAACCAAAACAGCTCAACTTTTGTTATTTACCTTTGCGTGGGCGACCAAGTTTCTGTCGCTGTTGATATCGTTGTTGTTGTCGAATTCAAATTACTTGATATTGTTTTTGTTTCTGTTATCTCGGTGGGTTGCTGTTTTGAAGATGTTGTAGATATGGTTTTTCGTGTGGTCGTTACAAAGGTTTCTCGAGTTTTCGTGGAAGATGATTTCGATGTAGAAGTTGACTTTACGTCCAAACTTTCAATTGAATCAGGATCAGGATGGTATATACGTTTCTTTCTTACATGTTTTTGTTTTATGTTAGCCATTTCTGAAGAATCAAGTTTCGCTGAACTTACTTAACAAAGTATGAATCAAAGTTTCGTAGCAACTTATATGTTCACCCAAATATATCAATTGGATTATACAACAGAGTCCCTGCACGTTTCAGCCAGATTCACCAAAACATAGTTTCACCCACCAATGGTCTTTATATATCCGAATACGTTTTCGCAATGCAAGGTATCAGATTTTAAAGCGAATCCTTAAAATTTACAGTATCGTTATACGCAATCTTCCCCATTACGATAACGCTTCAACTAACTTTGGGAAAAGATAACTCGAATCAAATAAGCGAGCTCTTCTCTCATTTTTTATGCCCCGAGTCATTTCGTTACTTATCAATCGTAAAAGTTCACTTAATTGTAGAGAAAAATCTTCTTTGGTTCTAAAGATTAGAATGATTTTGCGTGAAATTGTAATGCTCATGAAAAAAATCTTTTACACCACCATACTCGTCAAAACAGATGTTTGATATTTGAAAACTGAATATATTATATCACATCGGCCATATACATGTATGTACAATTAAGATACATAACCATCATTATTGTCTTGCAGAGAACACGTGAAATGAGGATGGCGGTATGGAAAACCCAAAAATGTCACGAACAAAAAGGTGGAAAGAAGGGTATTATAAAGCAGCTACAGCAACATTCAATTAAACAAGATGATATTATATAGAAGATAACTATTAAAAATGTTTTTTCAAATAGTATATAGAAAAAGCACCAATGCTAATTATTGAAATTTTAGTAGCCACCGCCATAACCGCCACTATTATCATTATATCCACCACCATTTCCACCATTTCCACCGTAACCAGAATCACCATAACCACCACCGCTGCCACCATAACCGCCACCGCCACCATAACCACCACGGCCTCCACGACTTCCTCCGCGACGGGATGTACGACCTCCTCCGCCGTAACTACTGCCGCCACCATAACCGCCACCACCACCGCTATAACTGCCACCACCGCTACTATAGCTTCCGCCAGAGCGAGGTTCGCGGTCAGAAGCCACGTTTACTGTCGGCAAAATGAGTTTTGATTAACGGTATGAAGATTATAATATGGATAAAGTGATAGACTCGAGATAATATTTAAAAAATACCTTTGATGGTTCGACCGTCAAAATCCGCGCCATGCATTTGTTTCATAGCATCTTCAGCATCATTATTACTAGTAATAAAAAAAAAGGACAATAAAAATGTGAATACTCATTTAAAGAATACAATAAATGATGATGACGTAAAAACGCATTACTTCGTATAAGTCACAAAACCGAAACCGCGGCTACGGCCTATAATTCAGGATAAAATTCAGTTTTTACATGTATATTTAGAGATTATCATGGATGGTGTAACAAAGAGTAAAATTTTTTTCGGTATCAAAGAAATGAATATACCAGTTTCACGATCACGTATAACAACAGCGTCTTCGACATTTCCATATTCAGAGAACTTGTCGCGAAGAGAGTCATCGCTTGTGTTCCAGGACAAACCACCGATGAATAATTTGACAGACGCAGAAGACATTTATTTTTTTATTTAATGTTTAATATGTAATAGAGAAAAATAATAATGATAGTAATAATAATAATAATAAAAAGAAGATATCGGTTCCGTTCGTTCGTCAATAAAGAACAAAGGACAAGAAAGAAAAAGAGAAAGGGGCACAAGAAAAGACAAGCGACAACCTTTTTTTATTGATAAAAAAAGGCACACAGTCTCTATTATAAGGACGAACGGAAGATAGACACACACAAAAAAAAACACACAAGAGACTGATTTTATTTATTATATGAAGAGAATATTTTTTATTTTTGAAGTAAGGAAAAGTGGGAAGGTAGGATGCCAGTGGTCATATATATATATCGAGTTTTGGTTGGTGATTGATTGATTGATTGACGCAATAGTGTGAGAATATTTTTATTCTTTTATTGTTGATTTATTTCATGCACGTTTTGGTTTATCATTATTATTATGTACATGTATTACACTTTATAACTATCGCTATCGCTATATTCAAGTATCTTTATTAAAGTAGCGGTAGACTTTCGCCTTGAAACCAATTAATCAAAAAAAAATTTGACTAACTAACTTGACCTGACTTGTATGAATCACTAAATCATTCTATATAATCATATATAACATTTACCCCATTATTATTTGTCTCTCATCATAAACGCACAGTACATGTGAAACGTACACAATCAAAAAAACGTGACCGCGAGAAGGAAACGTAACACTTGAGTAGCGTTGCACAACAACCATAACAATAACTTTATTTTTAATCATGTCTCTATCACTATATACAATTCACGTTCATTGTTTTTCTTATTATTGGCGGTAAGTGCTGCGGCAACGACGATAAATATCCTTTTTTATTCCTATTACATGTAGCATTGCTGTTATTTTTGTAAGTTCGTGGTGAACCATCGTCGTTTTCGAATTTTTCGTTCAGGTGACGTGATGCGACTTTTTCAATACCACGAAGATTCTTTTGATTGGTAGACTTGGTGCAGTTGTCTTTTTTCCGTTTTTTCGGTTTCTCTTTTCGCCGTACCACGTCAAGTTCAGTTAAACCCTGATTTTAATGTTAATAATTAATAAATTAAGTTTTATTATAATTACACAAGAAACAATCAAATAATTAAAAAAGGTATAATTACCAATACACCACGACTAATCCAATCAAGCACTTGGTCGATTCTACCAAAATTAACAATGAGTTCGGATAGCCATTCGTTCAATTGGTCACTTCGAGACTGTAGAAAGTCGTTGTCAAAGCGTCCTGATAAAAACGATATCGTTACTTAACGTCAATATCTCGATATAAAGTAACGGATTCTTCAATAGTCAATAAAATCTATTAATACCAAATATCTTCTTTGCTGGAAGCACGGGAATCTCTGTCTCAAACTCTCTGACTAATCGATCCCGAAAATCAACAAAATCATTGTATCGTGCTTTCCCGCGTACCGTTATTGATTTATTACTATTTTTGAACCACACCTATTGTTTTGAATTCACACAAATCAGTAATTGTACATTATTCTCGCAGAATAATGTCGTGTATTTAAATAAATACCTCTGCTTGAATCCAATACTGTACAAACTGTATATCTCCGAGTATACTTTGCTCATTTACTATTTCGGGTAGTCCAACTTGTATCTGGTTTTTCGAAAGCAAAGCATCTATATGTCAGTATGAATTCATATTCTGAGAAATATATGTGTGTAAGAGTAATTACCGATATTAATTCTCCATGGTCTCTTATTTTTTGTTTGAATGGACCGCGAGCGAATAATCCATTATAGTCTACATTAGCGTTTTTTACATCTAGCAATTATATAAACTTACAATTTAGTTTTTTTTTTTGGATCATTAAGGTGTGTATATACAACACTAAGAAAATGAACTCACTTTTATTCTCCTCGTCAACTTTTTTCTGCCAAACGTGTAAATACTCGCGCATCATTTCAACCGCCATTCGTTGTTGTCGTTCGCTCTCTGGTCTTAATATGTATTCCTCAAAAATATACTTCAGATGAGCTTGTGCATCTCTTGTTAATATATTATTACTGTTACTATCATGGTTGTTGTAGACGTTGTAATTTTCTTTGGCGTCCAATAATATTGTGTTAGACATTTGATTATTGTTTTAAATAATACCGGAAAAAAAAATAGTGGTTTAAAAAATAAGAAACTCATCAACAAAAACCTTTAGAATTTATAGACGTGTTTTATTTTATATCAACAGAAGCAGCTCCCTATCAATAGGTAATGTATAACGATAACAAATAGCGATAATTATCAATTACATTGCATAACGATAGAGATAATAATTAATTAAGTGTTGTGGAAAGGATCACCATCACCAACAATTTACATTGCATTCATCGTCATGATACGTGAGGAAATCGGGGAATGTCACATTTATTCATCAAAAGAATTCTTTCGAGTGATAGTTTGGTTTGGTCAATGTGAAACAGCATGGCACACCGATTTTATTTTTGCTATTATTGGTTTTCATTTGTATTAACGTTAACACCAATTTCGGTGCGAGGGAAAGAAGGAAGGAGTGATCAAGTGATTATTCTCGGGTGATATGGATTCAAATATTCTATTGTTAGTTTCTTTGACTTAACAATTGTTCTAATATTTAAGAAGCAGAAATTTGTATGACAATTAAGTGATTAAAATATGCTGAATAGTCATATACAATGAATTGCAAAAGAATCCGAATAATTATTAATGCCGCATGTATTATAATTAACACCTGAGATATATGTTGAAATCAGCCAAAGAGAAAGTGAAAAATAAAATAGATAATAGTTTCGGCGTTCTTTAATTCTTTTTCCTTTTAACGTTAACGTTAAGACAAATTTGATTTTGTATTAAGCTTAAAAATGGAAACGCTAATGCGACTAACGCTAACTATTTAAATTTCATTTGTATATACGCGATTTTCTTTTAACGTCCATTAGCATTAGTGAAAACTTAAAAAATTCCGTTACGTATACGAACAGAGAAGGATTCACATGTATTATACAGTAATCCGCTCTGAATCTCAATCCGCTATGTCGAGTTTTCATTGGCCTCCGTTATCGAATGTCCGATATATATCGATATATATATATATATATATAGAATTTCACTGCGTATACACGTACGTATAAAGTTGAAAGATTTTCGCTAAAAAATGTTTTTTATTCTAAATAGAAAGTTTATTTACCGATACGTACTTCGAGTGCATTGTACAATCAATATTGTCTTTTTAGCCAAATGCTTGCGCCTTTTAGCTTTCGTGACACCATATCGATATCGATATCACTTCATTGTCGTTATTTGTTTTGTCCAAAAAAGATAGATCATTGACGAATAACTACTTTTGGTTATAAATACGTTGGGTTAATCGTGCAATTAGATTTTAAATTCCATCAGATACTCAACTAATTGACTACGTATGTTGTCCTAAGCTTACAGAAATGAACTTAATTAACAAAAGAAAATCAATAATTCATTTGTTAATATAGTTTTTTTTTATTCAACCGCTACCATTGCAGCTAGGGCGTTGATATTTATTACGTAATATCGATATACATTCTCCTACTCTTACCCCATGTAAAAAATATACGTACGTATATGGTACGACATCATACGTACTTGAAACCCCTATCCCCTATATCACTGCCCTTATGATAGAGATGTTGGTTCCAACTCTATAAGAAAATTTGCACGTAATATGTTTGTAAAAAAGTATAGAGATAACAAAAAAAAAGACACATTAAAGGTCACTTTTTACGTGTGTTTTACAGATATATTCATCAGGAGGTTTTTGAAAGTGTAAAACAACACATTGAATGTGTTGTTTTACAAACCCTGTTTAACATTTTGATTAGTAAAATCAGTGTAAAACAATCCCGATACTACAAGTATAGAACAACACATTGATTAATACATGTACTTGTATCAACTGCATTTAATGCATATCATGTTGGTTTACACTAATTTTACTAATTAAAAGTGTAAACCAACATAGGGATTTGTAGAACAACATATTTAATGTGTTGTATTACATCTGATGTTAGACTTTTTCGTACATGTATTTTCAAATTATTGATTAAGAAAGTTATTTATTGAAAAATATAGCGATAGTAATTCTTTGTAGTAAACCAACAATTTCAGTGGGACCGTAGTTAATCGGGGATCAATCAGTTTCAAATATTGATCGAAGTATTATTCTTACCTGGTTATATTGAGGTTAAATAATAGTGGAAGTCATTTTTTACAATTATTTTGTCTCAATATTGTCCAGGCAAAACAACTTTTTCGATCGGTGGGATGGTTTCATTGAAATAGCATGATTATTTTTCTTAAAGCTCTTAATTAAAAGCGGTTTATCAGAAGATTTGGAGATGAGTGATTTATTGACGAACCATGAGAATGTTTTGCAGAGAACCAACAATTTCAATGGAACCAGTTGGAACTATACCTTATGGTGACCTCAAGCCATTTGCAATCTAAACATTACAAAAGGAGGGAACGCGGTGATTTCGATAATTTATCATGGACCAAACAAATAGCGATAGATGAATCTTGTACACAGAGAATTACACCTGGAAATATTGTCAAAATATAGTTATCAGTGATGGAATAAATCGGGTTTGTTTTCAGCGGACCAGCGGTTGGTTGGCCATAGGTGAATTTACAAAAGAAGTTTGGGAAGCTGAAGCCAAACAACAAGAAAAACTTGCTCATCTTAAAGGTTACCAGCAAACATATAGTCTCGATCGGTCGCACAGTAAATTTCCCAGTACATGTACGTATTAATATACCTATTGTTCATTCATTTTACTTAATGTGTATTTTAGTGAAGTATATCCACATTAATTTTATAGACAACACATCTTTTTGTTTATTGGAATAATATATATATTTACAGAATAAAAGCATAATTAACTTATCAACTGTGTCATTTTCGATGAATTTCATCAAGTTCTATTTTAGTATGTATTAGAAATATGTATACAGTACATACATTTAGAATTCCAAAGAACGTTCATATTGAGCGAATTAAAGGTATAGCAATCTTTTATATTACTTGGTAGCACAGACACGCGTCATTCTACGGGATTTTTTATATTAGTAAGTGGTCAAGGCCATATGTTGTTCTTCGAACAAAACCATCAGGAGATTCATGAACCATGATTTTTACGTAAATTTGCAGACCCATGTCACATTAATGTAATTTCTATGAAAGATTTATGAAAGTGTTAAACTTACATAGAAATTCTTATATAGGGCCCAAAGAAATTTTACATAAATTATATGTAAAAAAAAATCACTTTGATGCTCTGTGCCATAATCACTAAATTTTATTAACGCTGAGGTTTGAATATAAATATATAATATAACAGTGTCGATATAAAACATTAGTAGTAAAAATCGTAAATTCAATGTATTTAGTCAAAAATTTGGAGAAAATAATATGTGTCAATGGAAAGAGTTGCAAAAATTGAATACAGTAGCGTTCATAAGTATCCGAACGCCCCTAACTTTTTATAGATCATGCGTATCATCCTAAAAATTTCTGAAA
>CAJVPL010001130.1:0-16424 GCA_910591945.1 Ambispora gerdemannii | reverse complement strand
ATTTGTGATCAAAATTGTAAATCTCAGATTTAGGGTAATAAAAGTATATAGAAATAAGAAAAAGGGAATAAATATAAGATTTAGGGTTATAATATAAAGTGAGATAATTATATGATTGAATAAAAATAATGATAATCAGGTGATAAATTATAAAATTAAGAAAAGAGAATTTCGCATAATCAAAGAAAGATTATCGAATTAGAGAAATTTATGTTACTATGGTAACACTATTGATAAATTACAGAATTAAAACTCAGCAATATACATATTACATATTATCAATCCAATTTAAATTCATAGACTTGATTTGTATATACATTCCAGATATCAGTAATAAGTACTACATATACATGTACTTTGTTATTGAGCTTGTTAGTGTATTCAAACAATGGTTGAGATTGTTTGACAACAATGATAGTTTGCATTGTGGATTTGGAGCTTTCAAAATACAATAAAATCATTATTTTCAACGATCAAAAATAATTGTTGTTACATATAATACACAGGAAAAGTAAAGTATTAAAGCATAAATATTTTTCATACCTTTCTTGCTATATACGTAGTTCAATCGGTTTATTAGAAGATGTTTATCTTTGTGATTGATTTGTGATTATATTCTTGTCAACATAATTTAAAAGACAAAGTTTTGTTTGTATCCATGAAATATATTGCCAAGCTGGACGATATACAACTTTTTTTTACTATTAAACAACGATAATTATAAAAAATCACTTTATAAGTGTAATAAAAACTCAACCAATCGGTTAAACTCATTCTATTGTTAGTTCAAACAGTTTTGAAATAAATAATCTGGTTCGGTTTCTGAATTATCCAATTTTGAACTGTCGATTGTTTAATATCATTACCGACTCTGAGTGTCTGCTTATCATTACAGATGGTCAATTTATAACCCTAACGCTACGCTAATGCTTTATTTCCTTCAAGAATATTACTGCCACTTTCTTCCACTATACCGAAAGAAAATCTATTTTCTCTATTTTTATGTTGCTCGTCATCGTCATCGATAGATATCAGAATTCCACTAAAAACACAAAATATCGGAAATGCCCACATGAAAATCAAGTTGGCTGCACGAATCTGACAGGTGGTGCGAAGTAAGGGAGAGGGGTATTCATAGGAGTCTGGACAAGTGAATGGGATGTTGCCCATTTCATGAATCGTATATGCAGTGTATATGCCTTTTTAATTTACGTAAAGTCAATAAGATTGAATGTTGAAATGTGTAGCACGAGAGGTTTTTTGGGAAGTTAGCGGTGTGGGTGATATTCTTACATGGAATTATTATCCAAGAGAGAAGATACGTGCAGCCGAAGATGGATCTTCATATAATTTGACAAATGAAATCGATATTAGTTAACGTTAACGTAACGGTAATAAACAAATGTTTAAGTAATATAAAAAAGAACATACCCGTTTTCAAGTACTCGAGGACAGAGTACTGAATATATTAGAACTAAAAATAATAAACAGAAATTATGGTAGCATTTTTAAATATTTTTTAAAGTTTCTTATACTTACCTATAATTACGACTGATGCTAGTGCCATGTATCTAACAAAAATGTGATTTCAACCATATCAGATACTAACAATTTTAAAATACAAATAAACAATATTTTAATTCTTGCTTACGTCTCGTCAATATTTTGTATGTGCAGAACTCCATCGGACTTGTTTAAATAAGATCATTTTTGCAAGTTCTAAAAAAATATTCATTATAATTAATTATACATCTTTATTAAAAAAAACTTGTCGAAAGTTACGAAAGACAGGACAAATCAAATACAACACCCAAGTTATTGTGTATATTAAAAACTTGAACCATAAAAAGAAATTCATTTTTCGGAAAAGGTTTAAATACAATAATATAAAATCTTCTTTGAGGATATTGTTAAAGTCTGAGCTTTTATAGAAAATGAAAGAACACACAGGAAGCCCTCTTTAGAAATGGTGACGACACGTTACAAATTCTCAAATCCGAATGGTTCCCGTTAAAGTTAATGTTTACTGCGGCATTTAAAAATAGATCTTCGATTTCAAAATAAATTTAAAATACTTTATATTCAATGTGAGACAAAATCATAATACAAAAAAAAATAACGGATCTGGTAATGATAATTTAAAATTACTTCAAGAATATAGAATCGTATGATCTACGTATACGTATCTAGCGATTTAGTCAAATCATTCCACGCATTAAGAGAGGGTGTTAGAACGCATCACCGGTGTATTGAGAGAAATTCATTTCTAAAATGAGGTTATTACGTATAAAAATGTGAATCTCTGTATTCACAAATACGTATCGTTAAATTTCTACAAAATCAATTTTTACTTTTTTGGTTAAAATCTATCGAAAAACAAAGCGATAGCGATAGGATCGAGAAATTTAAAATGATCTGTTTTTTCGTAACGGTAATACATATCGATATTACATATAATAAATTACTTCGGTGTAATTAAAAATCGGGACATCAAAATAACTTCGGTTATTGATAAACTTGTCATAAGAGAATCGGTATACGTACGTAACCAGTTTTGACTGTATATACATGTAATTAATTGTATTGTATGTACAATTACTCAAATTTTGTTGCGCGCAAATAAAATTTTATACTCACATTAAACGTGACAATTTCTATTCTGATTATTCTGATTTTCGGCGAAGGTGTGAATTTCTACATGTCTCATGACATTTTTGCTCTTTCATGTCACCGGCATCAGAAATTTTAAATGCAATGTTTTACGCACACTATATCAAACTACGTAATAGCAATAGGAACGTTACGTATTTTTCGTAAAAATCAACATAAAAAATACAGTAATATATAAAAATCCGTAAAATTACGTACATGTCGCTCTGATATAGAACACACGTTCGGGAAATTGTACCAGTCCAACGGATAAATATCCAGTTGCAATTACGAATCAAATATTGTTGTTTTCCTAACGCTAACAATTTCTCCATCGCACTATGGATTGGACAATATTTCTTTTTTATGATATTCTAAAAAGAGCTATAATAGTATGATGATTTTATTAAAATTAAGTTAGAGACCGATTTTTTAAATTCGAGATTGTTAGCACTTTTATTTATTTTCGAACAATAATTACCCTAAATTAGAAAATATTTTTTCATACATTCAATAAATTGCTATGCTAATATTAAAGTGCTTATATTTGAAAGTAACAAAATAACAACCAATTAGCAAATTGATTTTCGAACTTTAATAACAATAACAAAAATATAGATGTTCAAACGCACTCTAGCGCTAACGCTAATGTGTTTAGAAAAAATGAATGGTCCAATTATTGATGTTATTTCGGTGGTTATTGTTACCGAAGTGTAACAAATTTCGTTGATCTCGTGATTTCCGAAGGAGCCCGTTCGTAGGAGCCCGTTCGTCCCGATCCCAACAAGTCATTTCGATTATCCGAGCTCCTTAGTGTTGTTGCAAGTGGATCGTAATTAGGCGTAATCAACGATTTTACCTACAACAATTGAGGGGGGAGAAAGTGTATAGACTGATTTGTACTCGTTCGTTATCTAATTCCTGTGCCGATATCTACGGATATCGTCGGGTTTGGTAATATTAGAGGGGTTTTACGAGGATTTGTGTTTAGGTAAGAGGATTTGGGAGAGTCGGGTTTCTTTAGTTTTAAGTGACGTTTACGTCTTTTAACAATATTTAACAATAACAATTGCTTTTTCTAGACAAAAGCCTCAAACTATTCTACACAATGCGTTTTACTATCAATCAGTATGCCGTTTAATCAATAACAATGCCTTGTCTGGATCAAAGGACCTAACCGTTAATCGTTTCAATCTTTTAACAAAGCTATACTACGGGGCGAAAGAATTGTACACAATTATTTCGTTTTACAAGAGTTACGTTACTTGGAGAAGAATTGTACGCAATTAATTTCTGAATTTTTATTGACGTCCGTGAGGACTATTCATACATTTTGGTTTTTACATCGTAGAGTAAGAGTATTCCATTATTATGTATACTATTGAAGAGAGAGAATTTTTTAAGAAAAAGGAAATAAAGTAAAATCAATCAAAAGCGAAATCATGATTATAATCAAGCGTGGGAGTGAAAGCGAAGTGAACAATGAGAAACGGAAAACGAATTCGTGAGTAAATATGGAAAATTGATGGCGAAGTCGAAAGCGAAAAACGTGAAGACGGTGATCTAAAAATCAGTCAATAACGAACAACAGGTGATAACGAAAGCGAAAAACAGATGTAAAACGAGTAACGAAAAATGAGCTGACAATCAAATGTGAAAGCGAAAAACGTAAACTAAAAAAAAAAGGTAGATGAAAGTGAAAAAGGGGAAACAATCAAAAGCGAAAAACGTGTAGATGAAAAGCGAATTTCGTAAACGAATTACTTTTTTTTGGGAAGAGGAAAACAGGAGTCGATTTAAAATAGGAAGGATGGGACATTACACTAAGGAGCTCGGATAATCGAAATGACTTGTTGGGATCGGGACGAATGGGCTTATTCGGAAATCACGAGATCAACAAAATTTGTTACGCTTCGGTAACAATATGCATGTATTATTTGTAAACATGATTGATTTCCATTATGATCAATCAATAATAACGATAACGTAATGATAATCTAATGCTAACGTTACGAATCAGAGTATGCGCGAAGACTTCGGTCCTCTTTACTATTGTTGTCTGTTGTTTTGGTCGGGTGACGTTTTCATTCAGTTTGTTGCTATTAGTTGGCCATTTTCGCTGACATTTTGTGCTAGTATTCTTCGTTGACAGATACGGCTTCTTCCAGTTTGATTTTGGTGAGGCAAGTTCTTTGCAGTAGATTTTCTATCGTAGTGGATTTGTAGCTTGTGTTTTCTGCTCGTTGGCAGTTTTCGTCGATGTTTCCCAGTCATCGTAAGTTTCTAAATTCGTAGTCAGTTATGATTCCTCTGAGTTATCGCTTGCGGTTTAGTTGGATCGAGCTGATGTTAGCTGTATTATTGGTAAAGTTCTTTCGTTCTTCGATGTTTTTTCAATGGTTGGTGCTGTTCTGTGGTTCATGGAAGCATTTCCAAACGAAAATGCCGTACTCTTACGATGTTGACTTGGTTGGTAATCCGTATTTCACATAATATATGTATATTGAGTATTTTACTGATTTCTAGATATATAGTCAACCCCCCCCCGTTTAACCGAAACACTAATTAAAACCTCGATAAACTACAGAAATAGCGATAGTAAATCCACCTCGTTAAATTGCAATGACCAATTTGGTTCAGCAGGATTGCCTTTATAAAGCGCGAATTTTGAATCTCAAATACATGTATGTCTATCAGTGATGCGATGTCAAGCTACGCATACACAAATGTCGTCCAAAATCCTAACAATACAACTCCCCACAATCGATGAACCTGACAAACGAAATTCCGACGATTCAAAACTCCCGATATATAAAATCCCAACATTTACAGCTTAAAAAAACACTGATGTTATGTACATAAATTGCGTATTGGTACCGGTGGTTTACTTCTTTTAATGTCATGCATTTAATTTTTGAACGTCAGGATTCCGTATTTGGGATTTTGTGAGTTTGGGATTACAGGGAGCACTCGTTATAGTAACACTCTTTAAGATAACATCTCGTTATACTAACACAAAATCTCTTTCCCCGATCTCATTACTGTAATAAGCTTTTACAGTATTTATTTTTTCGATATAGTAACATCTCGATATAATAACACCAAATCTCTTCCCCCGATCACGTTATTGTATCGAGCGCCCACTGAATGTTGGTCGGGTTAATCGATTGTCGAGATTATTGTGTCGGAATTTCGTACCGGATTCTACACACGGATATTCAAAAGCACTGCGGATATTTTATTACCATTTTTCTTAAAAATGGTTTAAATAAGTTATCCCGAAGAAGCTGAAGAATTTTTAGGATTCCGTCGAAAAAAAGAAAAAAGTTTTAGATGTATCTTCTCAAAAACTTCTCAAAATCGCAATGATATTGCCATTTTTCTTAAAAATGGTCTAAATAAGTTATCTCAAAACTAAAGTAATAGGTAAACTTTTACCGAAGAAGCGGCAAGAATTTTTAGGATTCCGTCGAAAAAAGAAAAAAAATTTTCTCAAAAACTTCTCGAAAATTTGCAATGATCATCACATTTGATGACCTCATACCTATAACTAGCGAATCTTATTCAAAAAAATTACTGCGGAGAATTTTTCTCAAAAACTATCTGAACAAGTTGCCCAAACACAAAAAATATTAATAAAATGAAGCTTCATCGAAGAATTAAAGGCTTTTTAGAATTCCGTCGAATAAAAAAAGGTATATATATATTCTCAAATCATTCTTATTTTTGATAGCATTCCTAACACCATTCGAAAATTTTATTGTAAGCAGTCTAAGTAAATTATTCAAGAAATTGAAAAACTTCTAGAGTTTAGCAAGAGTAGAGAGAAGAATTTGTATCAGTTTGAAAAACCAATATCGATGCTTCTTTTTGCTGATGATCAACACATTTTGATGACATCATTCTGTATACCTTTAAGACCTATTAACTCAACAATCTGAACTTTTCCAGTCAAAAAATACGTAATGTTATAGAGTAGTCAATAAACTATTGATTTACTTATTTTCTAATTTTTCTGAATTATTTTGAGGGCTCTGATATGATTTGAATTAATTTTTTTGTGTGGTGACTAAGTGACCTTCACTGTAGTTTACAAAATTTATACGTAATTATCGATCGATCCCAATTACATGTACAAGAGAAATCACGTGCGTATATCTTTATATGCTCGCTCTATACTTGACATTAAAAAATGCATAATGTCTTATAGTTTTAAAAATCTCATTTCGATTCATTTTCATAAATAATACAAACAAATTTACGGAGTGTATGTGTTTTTTGTATTTATTCTAACGATAGATTTATTGCCATTTTCAGATAGCAAATCATTTTCTATTTGGTCAGTATCTAGGGGGCTTGTGAGTTCATTTAGAATTACGCACGCTTTCATTTATTGATTACTTTTTTAAAACGAAAATTATCTACTTATCTAAACTTCTCTTGTAGAATCAAAAATACCCGAGAAAGCGTGATCTGAGACCCATTATATTTTTTATCAACTTTGCAGCTCGTAACTAAAATACATTAAGTAAGCCATTTACACTATCGTAGAATCATTCAAAAACAACTTACCTGAACAATATATTAAATAGTATACAGAAATTGTTCCGAGCATTTATACATATACAGTAATTCCGATACATATTCGGGTTTATAAACAAATGAACAAATCAAGCGCTTTAAAAAGTTTTTCTTATAATTTTACGCATTTAATGTTAGCGGTGTAAACGATAACATTGTAGCAGTTTCGGTTCAATTTTAGGATGAATCCCGTGATACTAAGAAAATAAACATCAATTTCCATTCCAAAATAGTATCGGTATACTGTAATTTTCCACATACGTAAGTTACTTCTCACCATAGTAGATCCTCTGTTATTTGCACCCGATATGGGTCACTGGTTGTTGATAAGATAAATAATTTTTTTGACGTGTAGTTTTGAAACAATGTCATGAAGAATTCGAAAAGAATACTTCTAGCTTTTATATTGTTTAACAGAAACTCAAATAAAAACTGACGATAGATAAAATTTGTATTATTGATAATAAATTTATATAAGTTTAAAAGATGCACTGGACAATATCACCTGGGGAACTAAAATCTATGAAGAATTTACTAATTTTAGAGTCTCTTATCGTGTCATTTATAATGTATTTTTTCGGGATAAAATTGTTGCTGTTGTAGGTATAAAAATACAATCAACAATCGAGTGGCTGTAGATAACTTCTATTTATCTTTGATTTAACTAAGTGATATAAATAATAACAAATTATAATTCTTTGTATTCATTGTAGAAAATTTATTATATTCTTTAATACAGAGACAATTATAGTTGTCATATTTGGGAATCACATATTGGAGACGTCTGCATTTCACAGCATCAAATGATTAATATACACAGGCAACTCCGATAAGAAAGTTACATCAATAAGTTAAATTAGGTATAAAATAAACTTTTCTCAGCCAAATAGCATAGTAAATTATAATAAAATTCCTCCATAAGAAACAATATCCTTAAGTTAATCAAATAGGGTAGGATTTCTTATATCAAGGTTGGTTGTGTTGCATGTGACGATTTTATGGTTAGGACATATTGATATGTTCAGTATATTATATGTTATCACTATATTTTTTTATAACGGTTTTTTTTATATGATTCTATTTTTATTAATTTTATTTACGGTTTTTTTACTTATACTGTGGTGTTATTTTAAATCAATAAAATACGTAATAACATCTTATAATTATTAAACCATTGTTCACAGGTAAAAAAGTGCTGGTACACTAGTGGGGGAGGATTTGATGAACTTCTAGAGGAATTCCGAATTTCCTAGCGGTTCCTAGTAAATCTATTGAATTTAGGATATAAACCTAACAAAGCCACCGGGAAATTCGGAGGTTCACCAAAGAAAACCACTAGTGCACCAACTCTTTTTTACCTGCGGGTTGTGTGTCTAGAATAAATCTTATCTAAATATAATATATATGGGTAAAACTATCATAATAAAAAAAGATAAGGAATATAAGGAACTGGAAAGTAATAGTAATATAATAAAGTGCACTTATTTTGGCAACTGGGCGAACTGGAATTGCGTCATTGGAACTGGTCATTGGAACTGGACTTTTAAAATTCCATAGATCCATATGATTACTTATATAAAGCTTGTACCACAGATTTTACTTATATATATATACATGTATATAAATCCAAAAACCAATTTTTACTTGTTTTATGAATTAAAACGTTTATATCTAATTCAATTATACAAATCATTCAACCTTCACTCAATTAACAACAATCACCTCAAAATAACTCCACGTAAAGATGATGGAAAGCATTATAAATGGAACCAGTAATATTTTTAATCAACAACAATTGCCTCAGCAACAACAGCAACAAAACCCAGTTGGACATGTAAACATGGTGCAAAATGGAGCCGTTGATATTTTTAATCAGCAACAATTATCTCAGCAACAACCCCCAACTAGACATGTTGTGATGCAAACCATTATAAATGGAGCCACTGATATCTTAAATCAACAATCGTCTCAGCAACAACAACTTCCAGCTGGACATGTAAACATGGTGTATAGCATTATAACTGGAACCAGTAATATCTTTAATCAACAACAATTGCCTCAGCTACAACAGCAACACCTAATTGGACAACGCATCACAAATGTAACCACTAATGTTTTTAATCTACGACAATTGTCTCAGCAACAACAGCAGCAGCTCCCAGCTGGATATGTAAACATGATGCAAGGCATTATGACTGGAGTCACCAATATTTTTAATCAATAATTAATAAGTTTAATAAATAATCGACTAGAAATGTTATGAAAATCTTATCATTAGATCCTTTATTATACTCAAGTTTGTATATGACTCTCACTGTGTTTATAATCATTTCTCATTTGCGTTCCGATTATTTTACCGATTTCGTTGTATTCTGCTAAATTTATTGTGTATATCTATATCTATATCGATATTCTTTATGTATACACATCTTTTTTGAATGCACGTGTTGCATATAAATATAATTATATTGAGATTTTCCATTTACTTTGATAAAACGATAGTAACTTCGCTTTTCGATTAGCCTTCATTTATGTTATGCTTACTACTATCGCTATCGCAATTTTTTAAGTTACACTGAGTACTTTAGATATTCATATTGTAACGGTAATATTAAAAAATAAACCCAAGCTTTTGTACTTAATCGGCATATTGACCATGGAGTACATATCAGAGCTTTATAAGCGATTTTTTCAGTCACACCGCTCTTTATAATAAAATGGCGGTTTGTTTCACTACATACTTTGCGTTACAAATAATGCATCCCGTTCCGAACTATCGAAATGGGTGCCAATCTATGATCATGACATCAAACAATGTTTACGTTATAATAATGCTGCTTCATTCCGTTTACATTGTTCTATTTGGAGACAAAATAAGTTCCGTTCCTATTGGAACTCCCATGCTAACAGACAAATATTTTGACATGTTGATAATGTGATTATAACACATGAATGACATCCAGAATAAATCCTGCTAAATGTTCTTTTTCACAAATATATTGGATAGATCATATTATAAACACAACCTCTATCTGCAGCAATAAATGTATATGATAAGAACTGGCGTCTATAGGACAATGATCCAAAGCACATGCCAAGGGCTTTATTGTCAAAGGTGCATGGATTGGAGATCCAGCAGCTCTGAATGCCGAACAATATCTGTCATTAATTTTGTGATTTAAAATGTGAGATGATCTCTGATCAATCGGTTCTATGTGAATTGGTTTTAGAAGAATTTATATTGAAATTTATATATTGAATAAAGTAATAAATTAGCTTAAAATAAGCATGATTGCATTAAAATATTTTAATTTCTCCACCGTTTTTCGCAATACACTATCATGACATTTCTCATTTCACTACTTTAAAGATCCTTGTAACTTTATTTGTTTTATGTTCTAATTATTCTTAACGATCAATAACCATGCACTTATCCAAAAAGGCATGTTATCAATGGAGGTATTTATAAAGAATGAGTAAACATTCACGTAGTGTTTCGGGCGAAACCAGGTTCGCCCAATTTGATTTACAAAGTGCTCTTAAATCAGGATTTCGGATAGTTTCGGACTTCTAGAGCGAAACTGAAAATTCATTGGACGAAACGTTTCGGATATTGAAAATAGTTTCGCCCGAACCACTATAAATATTTGATTGCTTATTATTGGATGTATTGAAGGAAATAACCAGGCAGGCTTTTTTTTACTATTCGTGTTTATTAAGAATACATATATAGAAAACGAATTGTTTTTTGCCACATCAAAGAGAATCGAATACAATTGATCACATGGCTAAAATCTCATTCCGATATCAAGTTCACGCATAACAATCACATATCCGATATGTTTGAAACAATATTAAATAGTTTTAATTGTCAATTGCCAAGATAACAAAGCAAACTTGTCATTTTCAAGATTTTTTTAAAAATACTTAACGCGCCAAGTCCTAAGCCTATCGAGAAATCTTTGTTTATTATAATCGAATTCATAGCTATACTTTCTGTCCAAGGCCCAATATATGATAAATTAAATTTGGGCCTACTCAGGTCCCAAATTTTGTCCAACTTAGAGTTTAAATAATTTTAGTTCGTATCCTAAAAATGACTACAGCCTTTCATTTATAAGAAAGGGGATTTAGTAATCATATGACATTGCACAAACATGATCGGTTTCGCAAGGATATCATTTTAATATGACCATTTGCTGTTCGTAACAACATTTTCGGTAAATTGTACATGTATTACACAAACACAACACGAAAAGATTTAAAAATTAAGGATATAACCCCATAACCCCAATAAAATTTCACACGTTTTATATCAATAGATTGAAACTTAGATATCATTTATGTTAAAAGGGTTTGTAATTGTGGCCCTGTACTGCAACAGTTTTTTATCTAAATTGTTTCTTTAGTCTAGAAAGCACTTATTCGGAAAGTTGATTTTTAATTTTTAAAACGCCAATGTACTCATAGTTATTTGGCTAAACTTTAATTCTTTAAATATGGCTGGCAAAAACAAAGGCTGAGGAAATTAACAATGAAACCGAAAAATTCCTTTGTTTAAAAAGTTTCAATGATAAATCTATATTACATATCGATATTCAATTTGAATCACGCAAGTACTTAAGGTTAAGTGTAAAGATTTTTTGGTGGGAATATGTATTTCCATGTACCTATAATATTTAATATTATTAGGCTAGAGCGAGCCTGTAATTCGTAAAGCCGCCTCTAAGTTTTCTACATTTTTATTCTTTGCACAAATAAAGAAATTCTTCTATTCGCTTTTATGATATGGACAACCTATACTAGATAAACTTGGATAAACAAAATTTGACTATGCTTGATATCACCCGGTACAGAGAAATATTGAAATTACAACTAATAGTTCACAAAAATATTAATTATTTCATAATTTAGTATAATTAAATTTGTAGTCTCAGGCTTCTTAATACATTTTTATTTCGATTTCATGTAACTAACAGAAATTCTTATGCAGTCAACTCTCGTTAAACCGACCATATTTTCCTTCGAATTAACTATGTATTTTAATTAAATATATGTAAAATATAGATAAAATATGTGACTGTTAACCCATGTTTATTTAAAAATACATAGCCGACCCCCGTTAAATCAAAGAAAATATGGTCGGTTTAACGAGTGTTGACTGTAGTCAATTTACATTTAAATAAACTTTATGGAACAATAACAATTAATTTTTTATGAAAATCTCTTAGCGAATTGATTTTGCTAATAGTAAACGAACTTTCTTCCGGAATATTTATAAAAAAAAATACATAAACGAAATGATTCTCGGTAAAGATTTTCTGAAACATATGTGATATGGCACTAAATAACTTTTCTTATTACAAGCTGAAAGTATTATTTTACTTAGCGTTAGTACTACATTTAATTATATTCAATTTAGGGATCGACATTGGTTTTTTATTATTAATCTAGATTCGAGTATATCGATATACGTATACCGTTACGTATGTACGTAATCAATTAGTACCGGTACTTGTAAAATTTTCATTGGTTCTTATACGGATCACGAATTACATGTAACATAAAATGTTGTGAACAGAAACGTTTATATACAAGTTATTAATATTTAATATGCTCAAAAATAATAGTGTAACTACATGTACGTATATAAATTTTCACTAAGGTGTGACTATATAGGAAGTGACTAGTTCTAAATTCGAAAATCATAAAACATAAAAATAATACACATGTTTATGAGTTCAAATTATAGATAAGAAGGTACGTATATACATGCATGATATGAAAGGGCGCAAATTAATAAGTGAATTAATTTTTATTATAGCATAATTGTACAACAGACTATGAAAAATGAAATGATCAAAGAGCTTGATTTGCATTCTTTATGAAATCGAAAGAAATGAACCATTACTTTGATTTATTGGTTTCCGAGATCTGATTAAGTTCAGGTCAATCATGAATAATAAAATTTTTTATATCCTGGTACAAAAATCACCTATTTTCAGCTCTACACAGCAGTGTTGCCATGGAACAGGTCTGGTGGTTATACTGGACAATGGTCCAAGTTCTAGTGGCTCGCCAACACTGCTACACAATACCGGTGCATTGTTTTAAGATTCACATCGATCTTGAATAACAAAATGATGCATGTCAATCTCAAACCTCGAAATGACCGGAATTGAGTGGGTTCCGAAACAACGTCATCGACAGTGGCTGGCTCACTCAAGAAATGGAACACGAGATCAAAAAGTTTTCTCAGTAAATATTAATCTAAACAAAATAAACAAGTATTCATTTAAACCTCGAAATCTCCTGTATTTTTCAAACAATTTGACAACATATCAATTTAACCATTTTTGTGCAATTGAGTGATTTAGGTCAGTTTTTTCAATTAATGAATTTCGACCTACAGAACTTCTTTCCTAAGAAAAAAATACAATTTGGACCACTAATCAAAAATGTTTTAATCTACCTACATACCAATACCGAAATTCAAATTTCATTAATTCGACTATCTTAAAGCCAATTTTTATGAAATATGGTATTAGGTAGATTTCATAGAGTAGAACATTTTTGGTCAGTGGTCAAAATTAGGTCTTTATCTTAGAAAAAAAGTTCTGTAGGTCGAAATTTACTAATTGCAAAATTTGACTTAAATAAACTTCACAAAAATGAGTACTTGTTTGTTTTGTTTAGATTAATATTGACGGAGGTAAAAATTTTGATTGCGTGTTCCCTTTCCACTGTAATTTTGACAATTAGAAGTTGGTGCCGGTTCAGTGCAACCGGTTTTAATCCGATTAAACTGATTGAAATGAACAGGTCCAACCTCTAGTCTTTGTCTTGAGAAATATTCATAAGACAAAGACTTCGCATCTATAATATTAAAAGTACGAAGCTGATAAAATAAAAATTATTTTATATATTTTCATTAGGCAGAGACTTCATATGTATAGTGTATATACGTAATGCAAAGCTGATAATATATATATTTTTTTTATAATGGGTCTCAGGTTGTGCTTTTTCGGGTACTTTGAATTGACAAGCAGGAAAAGGAATTATGCAGCGGCAAAAATCTGCGCTTTTAAAAAGAAATCGATGAATGAATTAGTTTACGTAAATGAAACATTGTTTTATTTGTAAGCCACTAATTGAAGTACAGAGGGGTGACAAAAAATTAGGACGATCGTTAATTACGTAGAAAGAAATGTACTCTACGCACATATTTTACTACTAATAAATGCGTCTCAATAGTGGATTGCATGTACATTTTTTTCTATTACTTCGCTAATACGTTCTGGCATTGAGTCTATAAAGTAAAGAATTTTCTCAAGTATTCCATGCGGCAAATACGGCTTCCTCCAAGTCAGCTTCTGTCTGTGGTTTTCGGTTCTTATAAATCCAGCATTTAATCTCTCTCCACACATTTTCAATTGACTCAGGTCTGGTGATTGTGGTGGCCACTCCATTGTCACAATTCCAAAATTATCTTTACAGATTTTCTCTTGTGAATTAATGCATTATCTTCTTGAAATATTGCCTCTTCTGCAACCATAACCATTGGGTAAATTACATCTAAAATAATGTTTCCACTATTCATATGTGATGGTGCGCGAATTAAATAACTTAAATTGAGTCCACTCACACATTCCCAGACCATAATAGAGTTTCGACCACTTTAACGGTTGCTTGTGTGCACTTTGGATTATAAAGCTCATCATTATGATACCAAACTCGAACTTTTCCATATGAATCGTGCTGATAGAGGATTTGTCAGTCCAAAGAACGCGTCGCCAATCTTTTTTGGTCCAATTTTGTGAATTTTAACCGATTTTTTCATTAATCCATGGTTTTTTACGTGCAATATGGAATTTGATACCATTTTTCTTTAAACTTCTTATCAGGGTACGTGGAGATATGTTATTAGATGAGATTTTAGTGGCAAGCAGGCGTTTTGGCATTCTCCTCATCATTGGATTTGCTTAATTTTTCGAAAAATTAAACGTTCAGAACGATCCTCAACAATTAATTTTCGGCCACTATTCTTTCTTTTCAAATAACCACAATTTTGGGTCAAGTTGATTCGTTTAATACAGTTTTTGACACGAGTAGCTGATTGTTCAAGGACGCGTGCCATTTTTGCAGCAGACATGCCTTGTTTCTTGAGTATTTCGACAGTGTGGCATTCTCCGCTAGTAAGAACTTTGTTGCGACCCATTTGTATATACAATTTGAATTTCGAGTTTTATTGTATTTAAATAGTAAATTGAACAAAAACGAACATCTCTTGTTACCAGACAAAAGCATACAGGTTCAATCTTAATGTTGTTATTATTATTGCTATATACTGCGACATACTAAAGCTTTTAACGATCGTCCTAATTTTTTGTCATCTGAACGTACTTCGACACGAAGAGCAATCTCTATTGAAATATTTTTTGTAATAACGAGTTATTTTACCTTTACGATATGATATCATGCATCATCACATAATGTACGTATTTGTATACCAGTAAAAATCACATTTGTTATCTTTTCAGGATACGTACATATCTAGAATGCCAATGAATGATTTTCAATTACATGTATTAGACTGTAAACAGATTTTTGGCTCACTTTGGGTATCTTTAGAACATTTCAATAATACTCTACTTTCTGATATTTTGCATATCCTTTATTATTTAAAATTAAAAGTTTTGAGAGTACTTGAAGTGTTATTCACTTTGTTTAGAATATAATAACAACTTAAATTTCTTGTAACTTTCTATAACATTTTGTGAATGCAGGATATTGAAAAATATTATAAAAAATTTTTAAGTTTTTATTAGTAAAATTTTTAATTTTAATAATAATAAATATAGAATCAAGTATAGTTAACTTTCTTTATAGTCACATTATCAGAGTTAATAGTAATTTTTTTATAAATATGCTTATAGTAGAATTTTATAATAATGTATTTATAATAAGATGCTTTTATTATAATTAATTCTTGAAAAAAGAATAATTATACTAGAATTTTTATATGATATAACTATAAAAAAGATAATTATAAAGGAATTTGATTATACACTCAGTGGACAAAATTTTGTAATTAGAGATCAATTTTATTAATAAAACATAGTAAAAATTGAAATTTTCTCTTTATATTAAGTTTATAATTTTATTAAGAAATAATTTTTGTTTTTATATTAAAA
>CAJVPL010001129.1:0-16450 GCA_910591945.1 Ambispora gerdemannii | reverse complement strand
TATAAGTACTTATCGTACTTTAGTTTATATTCAGTCTAAAGCCATAAAGTATTATTAAGACTTTGAATTGTCATTAAGATATTGAAAGTTTTCCTTTAAATATTTCTTAAATTTTATAAATACCTTTGAGTATTTTGAAAGCTCCATCAAAATGGTAACAATATGAACTTAATATTTCTTGTAATCATTTTCTTTTAATTAGTAATATTTCTATTAATATACTAGCTGCTTCAGCTTGAAGTTTTTGTTGATAAATACCTGTTTTTTTTAATCTTGTTAGTCAACCATTAGAAAAAGTAATACCTGTAATACCAAATTCATTAGCAAAAATTTTTGTTTTTTCCTTAAGAATATTATCTGAAATAATTATTTCAGTAGCAATAGCTTGTGTTATTCATAATTCTAATGCTCTGTCTATTTGAGAATTTTTAATATTTTGAATACGAGCTGTTGTTGTTACTTAACTAGTTTCATTTAATGCTAAATAAATATTTGAATTTTTAATAATTTTAAATATAGTAGAATGAGAAAGAAATAATTTATGATATTTAATATTAAAAAAATCAGTTATTTTTTGATATATAGTATTCGGATGTTGTTTATTATATAATCAAATCCCTTTATAGTCACCACCCTTGGGAAAGCAAAATTTGGTGACTATAGAGATGATTTGACTATAGAGAGATTTTTTTATATAAATAGTAAAGCAAAATAAGGTGACTATAGAGAGGTGTGACTATAAACGGGTGTGATTATAGAGGAATTTGACTGTATATACAAATTTTTTACAAAGTGCTTTGGTTATTACAGAACATTTTTTAGTATTATTCATAACTTTAATTTTAGAATGTAAAGATGACATCATAAAAATTCCTCTATAGTTACTATTTGTATATTGGCTGAATTTTTATTAATAAAAAAATCTCTCTATAGTCACTATTTATTAATCAATTATTTAATTTAATTTTAATATGTGTATATTTATTTGATATATATATATATTTATATATGATTATACATATATTTATATATATTTGTGCATATATTTATACATGTTTATTTATTATATTATGGATATTAATCTATTATCTAGATATATTATTTGAATTAGATGGTGATTATAAAGAGATTTTTTTTATTATAATTAATATATACTATGAAAATTATTTAATAGTAATAGTGATTATAAAGAGAATGCAACTATATAGAGATTTTTTTATTAATTAAAAATTCAGGAAAGCAAATTAGATGATTATAGAAAGGTGTGACTATAATGAATATGACTATAGAGAAGTTTGACTATAATTTTTGTCAAGTACATATAGATTATAATCTTTTAATTTGAATTTATTATATAGAATTAGAATCAATAATTTATTTTTAATATTAATTCTTTTAAAGACAAGAAATAATTATAATATTAATTGGCATATAATTTTAGAAGGTATTTTCATGATAATAAATAAATCAATTAATATTTGTTTAATTTTTTCTTCTAACTCTTGTTCATATTTATTAGTTAATTTCATAAATAATAAAAAACTTGATTTAATAATAAATTTTAGTTTTAAATTTGAAATAATCTAGTAATTTTATTATTTTTGTATTATATATATGTATAATTTATTATAAAAATAATAATAATAATAGTAAAAGTATAATAATAAAGAAATATTATTAATAAATTATCTTTAAACTTATAAATTTTATTATATATAATTCTTTTAATTATAAATTTATTTTATATTATAAATTCTTTTATAACTTTAAGAAAAATTTGGTTAAAAAGTCTTTTGCTATATAAATATTAATCAAAAAACTAAAATAATAATATTTTAATATTTTAATTTTTTGATATTTGATATTTTAAAATTTTAAAAATATAATTAAAACTAATTTAAATTATAGTTATAATTTAGAAATTTATCTTTAATTATAGATATTTTAATATTTTTATAATAACTAATTTTGTATAAAATAATATTTTATTTTATAAGTAAAAAGCAAATTTGAACTAGAATTTCATTTAAAATTTAAGTTTTAGTAATTTTGTTATTTTTATATTATATACTTATATAATTTATTATAAAATATAATAAAAAATATAATAATAAAAAAAATATTATTAATAAAATTATCTTGAATTTATAAATTTTATTATAAATAATTCTTTTAATTATAAATTTATATACACATTCTTATACTATATTAGAAATAGTAAAATATAGTAAAATTTTTATATTAATATTTATTAATTTATTAATAAACTAACAAATTTTAATATAAAAAATTTACTATATTTTACTATTTTTTTTCAATTTCTAATAATATAATATAGATATATATATTATAAATTCTTATCTTAAAGAGATTTTTTATTAAAAGATATTTATTATATAAATATTAATAAATTGAATTAGATCTTTATATTATATGTAATACAATTTGAAAATTATATAAAAAATTTAAAAAATTATAAAACTAAATATTTTTTATATATAAAAATCTGTTAGATATTCTAATATTATTAAAATTGGTTTTATTTGATATTAATTAATAATAAAATTAAGAAAAAAATTTTTTAAAATGTGTTATTTCTTGAAATTTTTGTTATATTATATGTAATATAGTATAAAAAATATTTTAATTATAAAATTATTAATAGCTATCAAAAAACAAAAATAAGTTATTAAAAAATTTCAAGAAATTTTATTTTTTGAAAAAAATTATAAAAAAATATTTAATTAAACAAAACTTTAATATATAATTATATATATTTAAAAAACTATTAAAAAATATTTAAAAGTATAATTAATATATTAAATTAGTAGATTATTGCTATTAAAATATATCACAATATAATATAATATAATATAATATAATATAATATAATATAATATATTAACAGTAATATAAATAAATTCAATCCACTAATTAAAGAACTGAAATAATAATATTATTAAATAAAATAAAAAAAATATAATTGTTTAATAAGGATTTAATATTTGAAATGATAAAATTTAACTTATAATAATATAATAAAATATTAACTAATAAAATAAAGAAATATAATTGTTTAATAAGGATTTAATATTTGAAATAATAAAATTTAACTTATAATAATATAATAAAATATTAACTAATATAATCTATAATTTTTAATTTTTATTTATAAGTTATTCAAATATTCGATTTATTTTGTAATTAATTCTGTAATTTTATTATAAATATTTTTAAATTTTTTAAAATTTTATGTTTTTTATATTTTTGAAAAGAAAAAATTTTGTAATTAAAAACAAAATTTTATTAATAAAATTTTAAAAACAATAATAATAAATATTATTTTTTATAATAATTTACAATAAGATTATCAAAGACTAAAAATTAAAAGAAAAATAAAATAACTATTATATAATATAAAATTAAAACTGATATTCAAAATTTTTTTTAAATATCTTGATTTTGATAAAAAGAGATTAAATATGAATTTATAGAATTTTAGCAGGCAAATTTGCCTGCTAAACTTGATAATTTAAGAGATATAAATTTTTGTATTTTTTGAGTTTTTTAAATTACAAAGAGCTCAAGAATTCAAAATTATTATATTATATAAATCTTTAAATGCACAGTTAACTCTCTAAATACACATTGCTGGAAAATATATGAAAATCAAACCTGAAAGTGCGTTTAGAGTTTGTGCATTTATAAAGCATTTTACTAACTTGGAACCGAACCAAGATGTGCATTTATAGAATAGAAACATAATGTGTGCATTTAGAGAGAGTATAAATTTATATTTAATTTAAAATGTGTTGAACACATTGTAATTCTAAAGTTCGTAGGATTCTTATATCAAACACTGAATAATAACCAAGAAAAATCAATTAGTCACTAACGCTAATGAAAAGATTACTCTAATCTAAGCAAACTAATAAATACTTGGATGTATTGTAAGGAAAAATCATGCGAACACGCCCAGTTCAATTTCATATCAGTTAAAAGTTGTAATTAATTGTAGCATTTATGGAGCCATTAGAATGAAACATCCTTTGCAGTTCTGCGACTATTCCTATAAATATAAAATGTGGATTGGAGCCGCTTACCTACTTAACCGCTCGTCTACGTTTTAATAGTTTATTTAACCGCGACTTGAATATTATGTATGCAACGCGGCTGGTGGTAGAGATTCTTGAGCATTAGACTTTGACGAGAAAAGATTACTCTAATTCTCTCCTTAGTAAAGATATTTGATGGTAGAGAAATATGAACCTGAACCTAAGAAAAAACCTACTTGGCAGTGCGTTCACATCAGATAGCAATTTCTTTTAAGCACTCAAAAATCAAACAAGAAAGTTACTCATCAAGGGTAGCGTCATATTTGGGTAAATTATTTCGTGTTCCTCTAACGCTAATCATGAAATCAAATTCATATGTAATACAAAAAATAAATTCGGAAGTTTCTTTAACATCGAGTTTTTAAAGTATCCAATAATAAATTATATATAGTATATATAGTTTGAAGTAGATCTTTTGGTTTAAATATTTTTTTACTCAACTGTGCTCAATAATAATAATAATAATAATAATAATAACAATAATAATAATAATAATAATAATATAATAATAATAATAATAATAATAATGTCAACTACTTCGCACGATACACCACCAGGCCAAGACGACGCTGCTGGCACCGACATCGACCAATTGCTAAATTTGATTGATACAGACCTGGCCGCCTTTACTCACCAGAACTTGAATGGCTCTATCTCACAAACAAAGACTTGGGAACAAAGCAATAGAGCTTCAGCTTCCTCCATTGCATCAAATTATCCGAATCTAACAAATAATAATCTTTCTAATGCTCTTGAACGACAATCTTCGACAGCGAATCGAATCTCTTCACAGGGCTCCTCACAAGCTACACAACCAGCTGCTTTATCATACAGTGTTAATAGTATTTCCTCGAATGCTCTGCCACAGCCATACAATGGTTTTCCTCAGTCTTATAATAATCCAACGCCTCAAACTTATACTGCATTACAACAACAATACTATGCACAACATTATTTCCCATATCAACAATATCACAATTCTCAAAATTATTATCCTACTTATTATCCTTCATATCCTCAAAATTTGACATCTCAAGGGTGGCCATTAAACTCTCAAACTCACTCAAATGTAGGTTCAAGGCCATTACCAACACCTCCCGGTACTACAGCTGCTACATATTCGAATGCACCAATAACATATACGAATCCTTATAATTATTATAGCCCTATTGCAGGAGCTTCGTATAATTCCATCCAAAATAATGGAACTGTTGTACCATCACAATATAATATGCCAAAATGCACTATGCCTGATTTTACTACCTATGTTGATCCCTCTTCGACTCCTGTTATATCAAAAAATGATTCTACATATAATAAACCGCCAATACATGTTGGGGGGACAACTAATGCACAATCAACCGGTCAACCAGCATCAATATTACCATATGATGCTTATCCTGCTGTTGAAAATAATTACAGGTGACTAGTATTAAAAAAAATAATAATATATTAATTTTCTATAAAAAATTTTTACTAACAATATTGATTGATAGTGATGATGTGACATCTGTTCAATATAATCGACTGATACCGAATAACTTGTCATATCTTCCGCCCGGAAAAGAACCGATACATTATCCATCAGAAGATTCAACATCTACAAATAAAGCGCCTATATCCCATATGCTGAATGGATTAATGAATCATGTTTTGCTTTCTAATATCGCTTTAGCTTTTCGAGCAACTGTTAAACTGGGAACCCATGAAAATGGTGCTTTGGAGTATCCGGAGAGTTTTACTGGGGCAGATGCAGTGGTATGAGATGGTTAATTATATATGTTGCTTTATACTCGATTCTTTCAAATATCATTGTTTTTTGCTCAACATTTTTTTTAAAAATTGTCGTTTTTAGATTTTAATAAGGTTAGAATTACGACTTTATTTTTAGCTTTTTTAACTATACTCTCTATTATCCATTTTCCATTTTCTCTTATCTTTCACTTTAGACGACTATAGCCTCACTTTTGCCCCCATCTACTCCACGACGCATCGCATTAAATATGGCACGATCATTAGAAGCACAATTATATTTTCATTCGGTCGATTGGTCTATAAGCAGCGTCATAAAGGACACTGAAGAGGAAGTATATACTTTTCTCAGTCCAAATCCTGGATCACCAACTGCATTGGAATGGGATGAAGATTTTCCAACTGGTGTTTTTCCTAGTGTTGGGAAATGCTATAGTCCTCGATGTGGTGTTGATGGTAAAGGATGTTATTCTAGGACTTGTCCGAATTATATTCCATCAGAGGTAACATTTTTTTTTTAATTTAATTAGCCGTAATATTTTATATTTTATTATTTATTGATTTACTTATTTTTTAGGAGGAGGAGATAATTCGCCCCGAAACTTCATTAAATAGACAATCAAGTGTTATTTCTGTAGTATCCGAGATTTCAGATACTTCGGTAAGCATCTAATTTAAGTATAAGTAAATGTTTATAATATAATTAAATTTTCTGTACATAATTAAGACGCTAGTGCCACGATCCCAAGAACGCACTTGGATTAGCTTTGTGCCCAAAGAAATATCTGATAAAATAGATAAAGAAGAGAGAAAGAGACAGGAAATTATTTATGAAACAATTTATACTGAAGAAGATTATGTTACGGATTTAGACTTATTAGAAGAGGTATTAATTTTATTAATGTGTCAGTCAATTCTTAGAAATTAAATTTTAATAAACTTTTGCTAAAAATTTACATGAATATAGCTTTATGTAAAGGGGCTTCGTAAATCTTCACCGCCAATTATCCCACAAGCTCGTTTTGAAGTTTTCATTCAAGATATATTTTTCAATATTTTTGATATACGCAAGCACAATAAACGCATGTTAGAAAAATTACGAGAAAGACAGCGAGAAGGACACGTCGTAGAAAAAATTGGGGATATATTTTTGGAATGTTCATTAGATTTTGGAAATGATTATATTTTATATAATGGGCATTTTCCGTTAGCTGATATTTTAATTAAAACGGAGAAAAATAGAAATCCCGAATTCAGAAGCTTTTTGGAGGTATTGCCAACAAATCAATTTTTGTGAAATATATTTACGTATTTTTGTGTGATGATACCAAAAATTTGGTGCATTTCATCGTCAGTTAATGATGGCAATAGATCATCGATTAATATTTTTATTTTGTTTGAAATATAGCAATGCTCCAGAAGACCGGAAGCACGAAAGCTTGATTTCCGGCATTTTGTACAACGCCCTACGCAACGCTTACAACGTTACACTTTACTTCTTGAGCAAATCATCAAATACACTTCTAAAGATAATCCCGATAGAGAAGTATTGGAAAATGCCTGGCAGACTATTAAAGAGTTATGCCGAGAAAGTGATACGAAAGTGCACGAAGCCGAGAAACGGTTAAGAATAATGGAACTTGATCGTAAATTAGTAAAAAAGAATGGAGATTTTTGTGTAAATATTTTTTGAGGTGCTGAAATGCTGTAAATTTTAAAATAACTAACTCACTCATTATCCTTTGCTCTATTAGCCGGAATTAAGACTTTTGGATTCTAATCGATCTTTGGTTTTCAAAGGGGAATTAAAAAAGAAACGTTTGGAGTGGCTTGAACTTTATGTTTTTCTATTTGATCATTATCTAGTGATGACAAAACCAAGAAAAGGAAATGATGGAGAAATTAAATATCAAATATCAAAAAAAGTATAATATTTTTTTTTTTTGCTTTCTGCCCTTCAATTGATTATTTTTTTGTGGCAATAATAAATAAATTTATCTTTGGATAGCTTATTCCATTGGATATGCTAAAGATAGATACTTCCCCGGAACAACCACAATTAAGGCCAACATTTAAACTTATTGATCCTCGTAAAGGAAAAACTCATACTGCTGGAGCACCTGGAGCTCCACCTTTAGAGGCCCATTTTGAAAATCCCGATAATCTTTTACATCAAAAATCCTTGTTTCCATTCACCATTATCCATCTCGGTAAAAACGGTGGATCATTTCAATTATTTGCAGATTCAGCCAATACTCGAAAAATTTGGAAAGATAAAATAATTGAAGCACAAACTAAACTTCAACTTAGCAAATCACATCAACAAGTATTTGAATTATTTACCCTCGATGATGCAAATTTTGGCTCTAGTCCTATCTTAAATTTAAATAATAGCGGTGGAACTACAGCAGCATGGAAGGGGAGAGTAAATTGTTCAGTGCCATTTGGTAAGTAAAGATATCGAAGCAATAAATTTGTATTTACGAAGCTAAAAACATTTCTCTAAAATTTATATTATTAGTTACCCCCGAAAAGCGTAATATGGTGGCAATTGGTACTGACGATGGCGTCTGGATGGGATTTGGTGGGGAAACTAAAACATTCCGGCATGTTTTAAGACTCAATAATGTAATGCAAATGGCTGTGTTGGAAGAGTACTCTGTATTTATTGTATTGGCAGGTTGCTATTAATAATTGAATTACATATTAATATATAGAATGTATTTTCTTTCTGACTATTTATATCTGATTTTCTTTTCGTATATAGATAAACTTCTTTTGGCATATTCACTCGAAGTAATGATACCTTCATCGAATAATCCTCCTGCTGCAGGAGCTCAGGCATCGAAGCATCCTCAGCGACTGAGTAATAACACTAATGTCCTGTATTTTAACGTTGGTACCATAAAAGAGAAGACATTTGTGGTTTACATGAAGAAGCGAGGTCTAGAAAGCCATTTCAAAGTTCTAGAACCAGTAATTGCTGCGAACGGTAACGAAAGGAGTCGAGGATTTGGGACCCGCCGGTTTGGACTGGTAAAAAATGACTGGTTCAAAGAGTATAAAGTGAGTGAGAGTTTATTTGTAATTCATATTTTAATTATTAATGCCATATCAATTAACTTTTATTTGTTTATTTCTGCAGCAATTCTATATACCCTCTGAATCGTATTCAATAAATTTTTTGCGTTCGAAATTATGCGTTGTTTGCACTCGTGGCTTCGAAATTGTCAATTTAGATTCTTTGCAAAACGTAACAATACCTGATTTCGGAAGCCAGGAGTTCGAAAAAATTGCACGAAAATGCGAGAATTCTAAACCGTTAGGCATGTTCCGACTAGGGGACAATGAATTCTTGTTATGTTATGATGGTGAGTTTCTATATAAATATATATTATTTGAATATAATAGTAATAGATGAAAAATATTTTTTTGGTAGAAATCTTTTTCTATGTGGATAAACATGGTGAATTATCTCGACAAAGAACTGTAGAATGGGAGGGAAAGCCTACAGCAGTTGGTGAGTCCTTTTTCATCGTTTGTAAGTTATACAAGTATAATAAATAATATAAATATTCATTGATTCTTTGTCATTATTAGCAATGCAATATCCTTATGTGATCGGCTTTGATCAACAATTTATTGAGATACGACATGTCCAAACGGTAAATTGAAATACATCATCATTATCATCGAAATTATCTATCACTTATTAATTTTGTTTTATCTTTTTTAGGGAGACTTGGCACAGATAATAACCGGGTCTAGCATGCAATGCCTAAACGAAAATGGTTCCGGAAGGCATGCTATTCATGGTGTTATGCAGCATCCATTCAACGAAACTTACTATATCTTTCAACTGGTTATGGCTGAAATAAGAAGAACAAACAGTATAGTTAGAGCTGGTGGTAGTGGTGCAGGGCAGTCATAAAAATATAATTAATAATAAAGATGGTAATAACTTTATTAGAATGGAACGAGATTTTTGTGGTAGATTTGTTAGCATTATTTTTTATAACACATATTATTAGTGCAGTTTTTCATATTTAAAAGATTTTGAAAATTTTTATTTTTCATTGTATTCTAGAAAATTATCCTAATTCTTTATCTTGTTTTAACGGAATAAATCTATCGATTCTACAATGTTAAGCATTTTATCGGTAACTTTTGTTTGTGGTTTAATCACGTGATTTTTGAGTATTTCGTTTTACATTATCTTTATTGTTATGGCATCATAAGTTATAGTTCTCGAATATTCGATTTACTCAAACTTGTATCTCTTTCAGAATGGCAGATTGGGGTGAGCGTTATTTTCCTGAACTTCTCCAGTAGTTTCTTTGCTCATTCGTAGAATGATACTCTTTTTAGTTTCTTTGCTCATGTTTAGGATACTCTTTACTTTTATAAAATTTAGAGGAACAAAGTTCGGACGAGCTTACTACACCAATTGCTCTTCCTACCACTAAAAAATGGGACGACGAAGACAAAGACGACAAAAACATCAAAGTATTGTTTCTATTGTAGTAACAACTAGTTTATTGCTTTTTAAAAAAATAGTGAATTCTCATATTTTTCATACTAAAAGGAAACCTGGGACGAATCTGAGGAAGAGCAAGAGAAAAAAGTAGAAACAAAAGCCCAAGCGGAACCAACAAAAAAGAAAAGTCAATTACAACAAAAAATAGCGGAACGAAAAGCAAAAGACAAGGACAATGCTGAAAAACTTGCCCAATTGGTGAAATAACATTTTTCATATGTAGCTTAGTATAATAAAAAGAATGAATTCAATTTTCTTATGATCGTTATGATTAATTGAAATAGAAAAAGCAACAACAATACGAGGAGGAAGAAGATCCGGTCGAGAAAAAAAATCGGCTTCGCAAATTACAAGTTGAAGCTGATCTTGAGAACGCGGCAAATACATTCGGGGTGGATCTTGAAGAACTTCGAGGTCAATTAACTTATTTACCAAAAAGAATACATTTGTACTTGTTATTTACCTCACATATTTTCATCCTTATTCATATTTTCAGTAATCTCAACATATAAATACCTACTATATATATATATACATAAATACATATAATTATAAACAGCTGGACAGGTAACTCTGGACACGATTGATCCAAAAAGTAGAGAGGAATTCGAAGAGTTCGCACAATTGCTAATTGCAAGGATTAAAAAACATGAGGTGTTTATTTTTTCTTATTTCCATTAAATAAATTTATTATTTTTAACTCTTTAACTCTTTAAATTATTCATTATACCTAATAGAAAGAAGGCTATTATCCAACGTTTCTAAACAACTTTTTTCGAGAACTTTGTATCCCACTCAAAGACATTGACATACGTAAAGCTTCTAGCACTTTGTCTGCATTGGCTAACGAAAAGGCAAAGGCGCTAAAAGAAAGTAACAAACCAAAAAAGAAAGGTACAAAAAATGAATTTGATAGTTTAACAAAAAAATGGATTTAACTTTCTTTTAATCAATCAGGTAAAAAGCCTTTCCTTGCAGCTGAGAAAGGTGCTTCGATTGACACAACAGACTATGGAAATTTAGATGACGATTTTGATGATTTTATGTGAAAAATAATCTTAATAATAATAATGATAGTAACCCTTAGAATAGCTAATTTTATTTGTACCATATATTTTCATATTACATGGTGAAACTCGTTAATCCGAAGACCATCTATATCAAGAATTTCACATTTAAACCGAAGGTCATACAACCCAATAAAATTAAATTTAAGGTTACGCAACCAATTAGATATAACAACACAACTATATTAAATTTTTTACGTTTAATCCGAAGCAAGTACAATATATCTATGTACGTACATGGATAGTCAGTCATATTTATGTACGTACATTCATATATGAACACTCGTGGGTGATCGACGTAAATACATGACTATAATCGTTAATTGTTAATACACAAAAGTCCAATTATAACGTGCAATAGCTCGTTAGAAAGCTGAAATTGTAAGCTTTCAAACAACGTAAAAAAATTATTTCAAACCCATCCAACACTCGCAGAAATTGCCAAATTACGGATTTTGAGCGTGACGAGATACGTAATCGGTACTTGGAAGTGTGGTTTTTTTTCCGAAAAAGAAATTGAAGAAACTCTAGGACGACCCAAATCCACAGTTCATAACGTTATACACAAATATAAAAAGTTTGGCCGAACCACAGTTGCTTTCCGACGCGGTAGACCACGAATATTAAATTCTAGAGCCACCCGAAGAATAATTATTATTGTAAAATCGACAACAAGCAATTAACGAAGTTACCGAAAATGTAATACTGCTTTGGAAGTTTCTAAAACCGTACGTCGTAATCTTCATGAAAATGAGTTTTTTGGTCGGGTTGGACTAAGAAAACCTTTTATATGGGGATGTTTACTCAATGTACTTCGATCACTAATCGAAGTTGAAGGTACAATAATCGGAAAAAAATATGTAGAAATACTTGAACAGCATCTTAAACCATTTTTAGATGAATTGCCAGCTAGTTCTGTTCATCTTTTTCAAGATGATAATGCTCCAGTTAATGAATGAAAAGAGAGAACTTCACTTCCATGACCTGACCAGAGTCCTGATCTAAATTCAATTGAGCATTTACGAGATGTTTTGGAAAGACGAATTTGTGCATGACCAATTTATCCCAAAAAATCAAGAAGAATTGATGGATGTACATGTACATGTACATGTACATGTACATAGTGATTGTCATATTCTACTCATCATATCTATATGTAATACCTTTTGAGATTTACCAACTTGCAAAGAAAGGTGGATACATGTACGCATAAAGCAACATTCACCATTACGAGAAGTGGGATCATAAAAAATAAATTTAAACTCAAAGATGAATATGTAAGTTGTGTTCAAATTACATGTACATGTACATATACGTACGTACATCAGAATTTATCAATGAGGTAAAAATGAACACACTCTAAAGTTGATAATTTTTTGTTTTCTAAAAAATCAACTTTTTTATAGATTAAACACATGGAACAGTCGTAGTTAATAACAAGGGAGATTATGTGCTGTGAATATATTTCGATAATCTTGCATCGGCGGTTAGTCTTATCCATCTCTCCAAATGAATATTTCTGGCATTAAAAGTTCTGACCGTGTCGACTACGCAATCAAAAAAATAATCAAGGATGTGTTGGAAGAAATCATATCCATAACTGAAGCCTATCAGGAATTGGTGTCAAAATCTAATGCAATGCATATTTTTTAGCTTGGCCCCCCATTTTAGATAGAATCTAGATACAATCAAGACAAATGGAAGACTGATAAAGCATTCAATACTGATTATGAATATGTCTATTGTATGTGTATTGTTATAACAGATGAGAAAATCAATCCAAAATGATTATTTTTTTCCAATACTACATGTAATTAATTAATTACCAAGTGGTATTTCATTATAGCACTGAAGGTATCTACACTATGACTAAAACTGACAATCTGACCAAATTGTTTAAAAAGTATTTTATAGCTAATAGTGGGTTTATTGCAGAATAGATATGAGTTGTCCCATTTTGTATTTATTATTTTTTGCTATCTCTTGCTTTTTAGCTGAAGAAATTCAATGAAATGGAATTCAAAAGCTTAACTTTAGAATACTAAAATATAAAGATTACCTGGTAAGACTAAGAATATGTACAGTTATAACCAAAAGTATCTGATCTTTCTATAGATCATGTATAATGCACCAAATTTTTCCAAGCACAAAGAACATTACAAATGCTGATTATTGATATTTTTATAGGTTGATAAAGTTTTTATATCAGAAATTGTATACTTATAAACTTTCATATTACAAATATAATTAGTTATTTTATAATATACATCTCAATATTTAATAATCTAATTCTTAATATTCAGTAATCCAAATTGAACAAAAAAATTACTATTTGATTCATCTAATTAAGCTAATCAAATAGTAGTATTTTTGTTCAAATCAGACTATTGAATATTAAAATATTGTATCTTAAAGTAGCAGCTTCATTTTTTAACATTAACAAAAATTAATTAGCAGCCAATTTAGAATGTAATATCTTGATCTCCAATGATCTGATTTGAACAAAAATAATATTATTTGATTAATATAAATCAAATCACTAAAGATTAAAATATTATATATATATTTAAATTAATCAATTCATTTTTTTAATAATTATTTTTAATAAAAAATCGATCATCAAATATGGATCAGTCACTTTAGGACATAATATTTCAATATTTAATGATAAAATTATTACTATTTAATTTATTTAAATTATATAAATTAAATAATATTGAGATATTATATTTTAAAGTATCTAATTTATTGTATTTAAATATGAAGTTTATAAATATATAATATTTAATATAAAAGCTTTATAATCTATAAAAAAGTATTAATAATTAGTATTTATAATATTTTTTGTGCTCAAAAAAATTTGATATATTATATATGATTTATGAAAAGTTAAATAGTTTTGGTTATGATTATATATTATTACTTATTTATTTTTATCATTATATAAAATATTTCGAGTATAAATAAACTAAACAATTTATAAATATATCTTAATATTTATTATATATTTATCACAGAAAATACTTGTAATTTCTAATTAAAATATATAATATTAATATAAATTTGAATATAATATTTTTTTCTTTTGTTATTGTTGATTGTAAATTTTTTATTTCTTTTAAATATATATTGAATAAAATTTTTTGACTATAAATACATATATAACATATATTATAAATAGCTAACCAACTTTAACAAGGATAAAATAATAATTTTTATTAGAGTTTTAAGTATTTGCAAGTTATAAAAAAAATAAATTATAACCTAATAATAGAAAAATAATCTTTTGTCAAATATATATACAAGAAAAATAAAAAAAAATTTGTCAGAATTTGAAAATTACAAATTTTTAACAAGCAAAAAAAATTTGCATATTTCTAAGAAGTTAATAAAAGATAATTTTGTAATATTATTAACAAGAATCTTTATAAAAATTTATCTAAAAATAATTCTATTTTTTCATAATATATTATACTTATTAACTTAAAAAATTTTAGCTTAATCCTAATTCTAATTCTAAAAAGATTACAAATTAGATTCAAGAAAAAAATATCAATAATTAATATATTCTTTTAAATTTTGCTTTATAAAAATATCTAAAAACTATTATAAATAATATTTTAAAGTATAAAAGCTTTTCAAAAACTAAAAATAAGTTCAAAACTATTTTAAAGAAAATGTAATCAAAATTTAATATATTAGTTTAGAAGAAGATTATAAGCTTAATATTGTAAAAAATCTAAATGATATTGAAGCTATATAGAGAGTAAATAATATATATATTAGTTAATAATAAAAAATTATATATATAAAGCAAAAATAAAATAAATATATATTTAAAATTTTATTTTTTAAAAAAATTAGATATCATCAGAAAATTTTTATATTCGTTAGCAATCAATTTATAATTATACTTATTGACAATTGATTATCAACATTTTTATCATTCACTATCAATAGAAATTATAATTAATTATTAGTAATTATAATTAATTATAATTGCTAATAATTGATTGTGAACAAAAATCATAGAAGAACATTATTAACAATTAATTGTAACCACTAGTAATAGAAAATGATAGTGTATTAATGATCGAATGCCAATGGAAATTGTCAGCAATTAATTATCAATGAGTTTCGTTTACAATCAATTACAATTATGATCAATATCAATCAATAGGAATATTGAAAATTGATTGTTAATATATAAAATAACTAATTAATTACTAGTGAGAATTGATTGCAATCAATTACAATCACAATTATTGCTAATCAGTAAGTTATTGATGCTTAATTATCAATATATATAATTGATAATCAATTATCAATGAAAATAGTTTACAATCATTTGTAATCATGAGCAATATTAATCAGTTAGAATATTGATAATTGATTATTAATTGAAATAATTTGCAATTAATTACTAATGCATATAATTAGTATTCAAATATAATCATACTAAAGAATAATTGGTTAGGATATTGATGATTAATTGCCAATGGATATTGTTAAAAATCAGTTTTATTTTGGATAATACAATTATAATCGATGTTAATTATTGATTTATTGATATATATTATTACAATTATGTTATAAAATTCGTTAATTCTATAATTCATAATATTTCATGAAGTTATGAAAATCATGTAAAGAACTTAGAATGTTTCACAATTTTTTTATATATTATTAATTATAATATTCATATATTTTTATTTTTCTATCTTATACTCCTATATTTTTATACTTTTTATACTTTTTCTACTTTATGTTCTTATACTTTTTATATTTTTATACTTTTTCTATTTTATACTTTTATACTTTTATACTTTCTATATTTTTATACTTTTTATACTTTTATATATTTATATTTTTTATACTTTTATACTTATTTATTCTGAGTAGATATAATTTAGCCAATTAAAATTCCTTGAGATTTATATTTTTCTCCTTTATTTCTCTACTTTCTATATTTAGTAAAT
>CAJVPL010001128.1:0-16454 GCA_910591945.1 Ambispora gerdemannii | reverse complement strand
AAGCTTTATTAAAATTAAAACTGAAAACTGTCTCAATTGATATAATTTATTTACAACAATTAATAAATTTATCTTATACTTTTCACGTAAGAAAGTATTCTTACACTTTTATTATTATTAATAGATATTATATCTACTTAATATGTGATAGTTTTATATTAATATAATACTGATATTCTATAACAACTTGGTAATTATTTAATAACGATAATACGCAATAAAATGTAAGTATTTAATATAAGATTATTATATATTATTTAAAATTAATCAATATACAAATTTTATTAACAATAAACAATAGACAATTTTTGATTAGCTAAATTTTTGTAATGATCAAATTGATATCTTTTTTAAAGCTTTAATTGCACTTTATTTATAATAAATATTTTTTACTAATTAATGTTATATTTAATTTAATTATAATAAAGATAATATATATGATAAATATAGTAAGTATAATATAGATGATAAATAAATTATTTTAGCTAAATTTAATAAATATGATAAAGATGGTATTTATGAAATATTAAAAATATTTGAAATATTAAGAAATTAAGGAATTAAGAATTTATAAACTTTTATAATTATAGAATTTTATTTGTAATATCATTTATAATTTTTGTTAGCATTATTATGAGTTCTGAATTCTAATAGATATTCTCTTGATGTAAGTGTTCAATTAATATTTGTTATAATTTTTTAATTAATCTATTAACTTTGATCCAGTTATATTAGAATCAATGTGTGATGCAACTTCTTCTATTCTATTAAAATAGAATAGGATATTATTATTACTAATAAATATCTTTCTTTTGTATTTACTTAATATATAAATAATAACATGAATTTCAGACTCAGATAGGTAATTTTGTAACATGTATATTCAACTAATATCTCTTGAAATTTTCTTATTTTACTAATTTCAATCCAGTTATGTTAGAATTAGTGCACAGTGCAGCTTCTGCTATTCTATTAAAATAGAATAGAATATTATTACTATTAATAAATATTTTTCTTTTGTATTTACTTAATATATGAATAGTTTTATAGCAATATAATACTAATATTCTATAATAATCTGATTAAGTATTCAATAGTATATAATAAAGATAAGTTTATAATAATATTAATTATAAAATCAATTAATATATAATTTTATTAAACAATATATAAAAAGCAGTTTATTAACTAGCTAGATTTTTGTATTGATTAATTAAACTTTGATTATGCTTTATTTATATTAAATATTTTTTATTAATAAATATTATATTATCAGATAATTATATATTTATCATTAATATTATAACTATATAATATATATAAAATATATAGTATTAATAAAGTTTGTGAAGTTTATATAGAAATTATAAGAATTTATAATCATAATAATATAATTTAACATAACAAGAATTAATTTCATAAATATTATTTTTCACATTATTATTTTATTAATTAATTAAATTTATATTAGGTATCATATAATAAAAATTAAGAATACAGATTTTTATTTATATCTATATTAAGTAGATGTTTTTTATTTATATTGTTATTATTCTACCTTTCATTAACTTTATTACATTATATTTTTAGCACAGTAATATTCATTTAAACTTTTTCTTTTATTTTTACTTTTCTATATTTTTTATATTTTTATCCAATAGCAATAATTTATATTCTTATCTAATTATTTTACATTATTATCACATTATTTTAGTTTAGATTTCATCATCATTTAATTTACCAATCAATTCATACTATTATCACATCATTTATATTTTAAATCTTATTGGTACTTTATTTTTATCTTTTGTTATATTAATTTAATTAGCGACACATAGATTTTATACAAATCCCTTTTTAATATTACACAATTATTATTGTGTTCCAACATGTTATAGATCTTTATTTTTATTAATTTTACTTTGTAATCTATATATATATAAATAATATATAAATCAGCATAACTCAAATTCGCTATATATGTAACATGAAAATTGACTTGAAATAAACTAAGAAGATTATATCTTGATTTTAACTTTTGTCTTGTTTTTTTTTTACTTTTGTTTGTTTTTTTTGTTTGCTTTATTTTTGTTTGTTTGTATCTTGTTTTTTCTTTTGTTTTACCTTTGTTATTTTCACTTGTCATCATATTGTCATTTATCCTATTAATATATTTTTTAACCTTGATTTATAGCATATATTTAGTTTTAATATTGTCATATTATTATTCAAACACACTTAAATATTCATATTATACTTGTATTCTTATTAGTTTATTATTATCAATTATCCATTTTCATCATTTATATCTTTCTTATTTAAAATTTTTTTAAATTCAAGTCAAACTTTAATTTGAGTTCAGTTCAAATTTCAAATTAAACATAAATTCAAATAAAAGTTTTATAAAAATATTATAATATATAATTAAAAATTGAAATAAAATTAATAATTTTGTTTATTTCTTAAAAATACAAATAGTTTTTAATTCAAAAAAGTTTTTGTTATTATAGTGAGAGTTTATTATTATATTATAATAATAAAATATTATAATAATAAGATTTAATTATAATAATAATATAAAAAAATTTTCATTTTTTTTTTCAAAAAATATTAAATTAACTTTAATTCAATTTAAAATTTGAATTTCAAAATGAAACAAACAAGTTATATAATTTTAGTTTTTAAGTATCATATTTTTAGCAAGATTTTATATATAATTATAATAAAAATTATTATATTTAATATTTTTTATAGTTATATTATTAGATTTAATAATATATTTTAATTATATTATAGGAACTAGTAAAGCAAAGAATCCTTTATAAATATTAAATTTATTGAATAAGAAAAAATAATTTTTAATAAATATAGTATAAAATGATTTTATTATAAAAAAATAATTGATTTTTGAAAAAAAATGTTTTTTATAATATAATTATAACAGAATAAACTATAGAGATTTAATTATATTTTTATTTGCTATTTTTTCAAATATAAAATATATATTGCAAAAGTTAGTCTGTTTCAAATGATGCATATTTATATTTTATCAATCATCAACAATATAATACAATATAATATAATACAATTATTCGTTCTTTAATCTTTTTTAAGGACTTAATGAAAAATAAGAAGTCTTTAAATTGTCTCAATCAACAGTTCGGAAAAATTATTGATGAATCAACAAATTAATTTTAATTAATTTTGCGTGTATTCGTATGCATATTAGTAATAATTGTAATAGTCTATCGCAGTAATGTGGTACCATCAATACCATCAACTAGCATCTGGATGTTTTGAAATATATTCAATTGCATCATTAATTGACCGAATTTCATCGGCCTCTTTATCAGGAATCTCTACAGAGAATTCTTCTTCAATCGCCATAACAACCTCCACTGCATCTAAGCTGTCCAATCCAAGTTCTTCAGCAAAACGAGATTTCGGAGTTACCTGAATAATATATATTAGAATATAAATTGATTGCGTTGAAGTTTATATTTTTATTAATATTAATATGCTATACATTCTTAAGAAAATAATTCATTATATGTAGATTATATTATCTAACAACAGATTTACTATCAATAATTGATTTGGATAGAAAATCAATTTGACAACTTCAACGTTTAATAGCAGTAAAACTCTAATGCCCCCAACCTTCCAAATACAACTACCCGCTATCAAAAGAATACCTTTTCTGGGTCAACTTTGTCAAAATCCTTTAATATCTGCACAATCCTAGATTCAATGTCTTGCCGAGAAAGAACACCTCCAGACGAGTAAAGCCTGTATTGGTCAAACGCGAAATTTACACGTGATTCAAGTATAGATTTCTTTATCCCAGGCCGCTGTTGTTGGTAGTTTTTGGATGTATTGTGAAAAATGGAGAATCCTGCTGGTCGAAGTCGTAATAGAGAACTACCGAAAGCTTTCGTTGGCATTTTTATAGGGTTGATTTCTGAGTCTCATTGTTCGAGTAAATACTTTTTTTTAAGATGAAGATGCTCTTCACGTGACACATTGACATCAAAATGATCGAGATGCCAAAAAAAATGTAGTTCTTTGGGTGTAATATTTATTATATCTTACAAATAAATAAAAATAGAAAACCAGCTTTTTTGGAGGTAATTTTTAGTAAAAATGCCTCTTTGATTTCCGTCTTCAAAGATTATTCACTCACGAAGTAGACGATATTTTCTGTGTACAGAGTATATATATAATATATATAAATGATATATTTTTCGAACACACAACTAACTGATGATAGAAGAAATGTTCCTTTTTTCTCATTGTTGATTCCACAACTATTACCGGCCACCACTTACTATTACACAACTACTAATGCTGTACTAATCATAATAGAAGATGATGAAAAACCCAAAGATACATACATACAATGATTGATTGTTTTTGAGAATACATTGAGAAAAAGGCGGTGATATTAACAACAATATCGGTCGGCGGTATCACCCCTCCCTCTTGCCTGCACCTTTCTCTCGGGGTGTGAATTTGATCTATTATTATTATTATTGAATATATTTTTTTTAATCCTGGTGTAGATTATTATATATAAGCAACTCCATCATTATCACCACCTCTACTACACACCACTACAATAGTAAATGCAAGAGAAAAAAAGAGTAATCTATATATATATTTCATATCCCATTATGAAAGAGGGGAGGAAGAGGAGAATTTATATAACAAAAGGAGGAAATTGAAAGAGAGCGAGTGATTGAAAATAAATGTCCATAGCATATAAGAAAACAATTTATTACTATGTGCGTTGTTTGTATTTTTTGCTTAACTGCAATTTATTTTTGCTTTTTTAATACCATCCGCCACTTCCGGACGATGGGTCTTCTCTTTTGACTCGGAATGAATTGACGTTATATCCGGGTTGCGCCTGATTTTTGGTTTGACTACGAAGGCTAAAATAATTATTACGATCAGATAAAGATACATAAATTGAGCAAGCTCGAGATCGAGAATATAAAGAAACTTACAGTCGATCGGAACCCGCTGCCACTCGAGTATTATCTAATGGAACAGCATTTGTCTCTTGACCAATTGCCATTTTACGCCTTGGAACTGATGTTACTCTTGAATTTCCTCCAGATACGATTTGAGTGGGTGATGCTGCAGATTGCCGTGTAGAACTAATCGGCGGATTACCATGAATTGGTCCCTTGTTAGGACGGCGCATCGAAGGAGCTGATTGATCCGTAGTAATTCCTGCATTAGCTTGTCGAGAAGATGATGGCACACGTTTGGTGTCTTTGCGATCATCTTCACCTTGATCATTTGGTGTTTCATCGGCGATTGCCATTGGCGCGTGTTGTCCTTTAGCTTCTTTATCCTGATTCGATACCAAAAAATTTTATTAATGACACATGATATAAATTGAAGAACAAGTAAAACCAAATTTATTAATAATTTTTCTTACGTATTTGAAAATCGTCCAGTCGAACACATAATCATATTGGAATCCTTCACGAACAAACAAATCTCTGAATAATTTTCTTAAGTAACTATAGTCCGGCTTATCGTCGAACCGAAGTGAACGTGTATAATTCAAGTAGATAGCGAATTCATTTGGGAATCCGCGGCACAAGAGTTCTGTTGGCGTGGTCATCTTTTTCTCCATGATACGATCATATTTTTGCTTTTTGGTGGCAGCTTTCAGACCTTGCCATGGAAGTGAACCACGACAAAAGTACATCATCACGTACCCAAGGGATTCCAGATCGTCACGACGGGATTGTTCTTTAATAGAGAAATTATCAAAATATAATTAAAAAATTATAAAAATACAAAAAATCATCGACATTAAGATGGTTGTCATACGAACCGACTCCCAAGTGAGTATTGATACTAGCATATCGAGCTGTGCCTGTCAAATTCTTATTTTCTCTGTATGGAATATGCAAATGTGTCTTTGGGTCACGATATTTCTTTGCAAGTCCAAAATCAATTACGTTAACTTGATTGCCACGTTTGCCAATACCCATCAAGAAGTTATCTGGTTTAATGTCTCGATGAATGAAATTCTTGGAATGAATATATTCAATGCGAGATATCTATGATCACAAGGTCAAGATCGATAATAGTTATTGTTATTTTTCGTTGTGCAGAAGATTAAAAGAGAACATCGATCAGTATTATTACTATTCAACGAATGAATAAAATTTGCCACATAATTCAGAAAGCGTAACTACCAATTGGTCGGCCAATAACAATACTGTTTTTAATGAAAATTTACGATTACAAAAGTTGAATAAATCTTCCAATGATGGACCGAGTAGGTCAATCACCATTGCATTGTAATCGCATTCTGTGCCGTACCAGCGCACAAACGGGATGCCCACACCACCGGCAAGTGTTTTGTATACTTTAGCTTCGTATTCTAATTGTGGATGTTTAGCTTTGGTCGATTCAAGTTTAATGGCAACTTCTTCACCATTAATGATATTAGTACCTGTTTGTACATGAAAAGTATGATGATTTATTAATTAATAGTCGATGTAATTAATCTATTTCGATGGGAGAATGATATGAAACATTTAATTGACAGTGATAAGTATTTGATGTGAAGTAGTAAGAAATGAGGGTGGATTCCAGTCTTGAAAGTAAAAGCTTTAAGATTATCTTTTCGAAAAGCAAAAAAGATAAATATTAAAGATTTAAGGTTCCCAGCGTAATTTATAGTAATAAAATTATTATCATTGTACCATCCAACCAACTGAGATTACAATTGTTTTGCTGTTGTTCGTTGATAAGCCACGCACAAGCAATATACAAACGAACGTACTACAAAAAAGATTTAGTAAATGTGCGAAAACACTCACCAAGATAAATGTCGCCAAAGGAGCCAGAACCAATCTTCCTTCCTATTCGATATTTATTCCCCACTCTCAAATCCATTGCCATCTTGAGAGATTAATATCAGAGTCTAACGGGATTATAATTGGACACAGAGGACTGTTAATAATAGGAGGTGAGTGAGCGTGAGTGAGTTAGTGAATAAGAGAGAGTACCCAATTGTTCGGTAGGTGGGGTGATTGTATGTACTTAATAACAATAATATTAATAGTAAAAAGAAGAAACCTTAATAAATACAACAAAAAATATATGTTTATATGTAAACTGATATTTGTCTGTTCTGTTCTGCGGAGTACGTATATAAGGGCTTTTAGACAGCTGACCTGGTATGAAGAATGTATTGGATAGATAGATATATATATATAGTAATATAGGTCACTTGTATATATAAATTAACCTCAAGTAAAACGACTAGACACACAAAGGTAAAGTGCAAGAGAAGAAAAACACACAAATATATTATTACGTAGTGATGTGAATAAACAAGTTCGTTTGTAGTAAGAATTTGTAGTAAGGATAATAGTAATAATGACCTAACAATAAGAATAATAACTACTTACACACAGCACAGCAAATAGAGTGAGCGAAGTATTCAAATGAGAAGAGTAAGATGAATAATAATAATAATAATAATAAATAAATAAAATAAGAAATAAAATAAAAAAACAATAATAATATATAAAGTTTAAGTATAAAGGAAATAATAATAAAAATAAAGGTTTTTTACTTTTTCGTATTCAATATTATAATCGTTATTTTGGCGTTAGTAGGTTTTTTGGTTGAATTACGCGTGCGCAGTTTATTTTTATTTATTATTAATAGAGAAATGCTTGCGTGTTTCGTGTGTATGTCTATATACTGGAACTGTTATTATTATTTTGGGGATGAAAAGATGCAGTGTTACGGCGGTAAAGAAATGTCGATTAACTGGACATACCTAATAGTGATTAATTGATTGAATAGGCCGACAGACCGACAGACCGACCCGAATAATAATAAAATGGCTTTATCAAACAATTTTATTATTATGCGATTCTGGTCATGTGATTAATTACCCCCGAAGTAGACAATGATCCTAGTGTATGAGAGAATGTCTTGTATAATGAATGAGAGAAAGTTGCGTAGATTCGAGCCACGCAATGCTGCCGAGTACTGCATATCCGAAATAATCATCTCTTATGTAAATAGAATAAAATTTAATATAAATTATATATAGCATATCGTGCGTATGATGTAAAAAGAAAGAAATCTGCAGTATACACGTTTTTCTATGATACACATATGTGTATGTGTCTGCTGTAGTATTACAAACAAAAATAACGAGGAGTTTTTGGGAAATATCCGTACTATAAAGATACAGATACAGAATTTCATTTTATTATTTGATCGTAATTCATAATTACAGATTCCACAATTCCAATAGACTCTTGCCAGATTTGTTTTACATGCAAAATAGATAAATTGTTGGGATCGTATTTTTCCTTAAATCATATTACATAAATAAAAATTAATAAAATATTAGGCGAAATAACAAACTGAAATAATAAAAAATAAACTGGATCCTTACTAAAATCTTCAAAGTATCCTTAGCTTCTTTGATTGCAAACTCACAGATCCGCATTAGGTACACTTTTACCAATTGTTCATTCTCTGAATCAACATGTTCCATCTGTCCATTGACAAGACTTTTCCATTTCTTTATTATTGTCTGCTGATATGGTCGATGCTGTCGCTGCGTTGCTGTAGAAGAAAATGTTGATGATGTATCATCAGCACAAGTAAAAGCAAGCTGTTGATTTTGAATTCGAAATCGCAATGCAGTTAATAATCGGAATGAAATTTCGGAAAAGCGTAACGTATAATCTCTAAAAGTGTAGACGTCTTTTAGAGCAATTATTGAAAAAACTGTTACTTGTAATGAAAATTTCATTATTAAGTTACCCGAAAAACCCTTGACTCAATAAAAAATTGAATTTCTCTTCTTTTGCTGCAATGGTCTCGTTTGGTATTGACAGCGTTGAAAATTCATGGTCCACCGAAACGTAATTATACGGATTGTTTGAAAGCACAAATCCGTATTCGATTAATATGAAAAAATCGTCATGTGGACCATAATTTATAAACGCCTAATTGATTTATTAGAATTAATAGAATTTTATACAAGAAAATACAATAAACAAAACGAAGTAATGTTCTCTTTCTTTGCCTACTTGCTCTCCTTTTTTATATGGTGTAAATGTAGTGATTTCATAGCAATTGGAGGAATTATTATATTCACCCTTGATCTAAGATTAATTAAAAATAACTACATTATTAAATAAACCTTTAATTTCTTTATAACAAAAAATATCCAATTAACTTTTAGTAGTACCTTTGCCTTAGAACTATGATTTAAGAAGTCTAGCATTGGTGCAACTGCTATGTTATCACGTGTACAATTGGAGTTATTCGTCTTTAGGTAGATGCAGCGTGTATTTACTTGAATTTAAGCAGAATTAAATAAAGGATAATTGGTACTGAGAATAAACTTAAAAAAAATTATAGTCATACCACAAAACCAGCCCCACAAAAATTCTGTTCGTGAAAGATTTACTAACTTTATACGGTGTTTTTAGCATTAATTTCCTTTTCAGATATAAATTTCATCTAATTTGGCTACCTTAAGATAACTCTTGACATTGTTATAGTCATATTCGAATTTCTGTCTTTGTCTTTGAACATCATCTGTAACAATTTAAGTTGTTAGAAAATCTAAGGATGCGTATTGATAAAAATAAACAAGACATTAAGTTACCTTTCATAACCTTGGGTAGCAATTCAAATAGATTAGTATCAAAGAAAAATGGAAGAGAACAAAAATTTTTTGGTAATAATTTCAAATATGACGAAAAAAAACTACAACTATTTTTTCTCTTTTGTTGTCGATATTTTTGTAAAGCCAAATATAAAGCGATTGCTTGACATGCAGAAATATTGTCATTATTATGTTTCAAAGAACATCTAAAATCCTAAAATATGTAGTAATTAATTAATTTATGAGATTATAGAGCAGATCGAAGAAGAGAAACTATATGACTATACCCAAGTTTCAAAAACATGTTATCTAATTCGGTGATGACCATTTCTCTTGTTAACAAGAATTTCTTGGGTACCGATATAATCACTTCGCCTGCCTGTAGTACAAGATGTTCAGTAACTCTCCAATTAACAAAAACATATAATAATTAAACTTACCTTAATCTCTTTGGTGGCCATTAAACCTCTTCCAATCCCTAAGAATGAATCGCATTAAAACAGAATATAATAAACTATTACATTATAATGAAAGTAAGTTTAGAAAGAACCTTGAAAATTTCCAAGAGTTAACTTTGTTTTAGGAAAACCATTGCTTTTCAACCAAACAACAAATTCTTTCCAATTCGCGTCAGTAATTACTAATATGCGAAATCGAATATTTAGTATACAAATCAAATAAATAAATTTCGATGTAGCTTTCGAGAACTCACTTTCACCTCTCAATAAATTCGAAGAACTTTTCTCTCGGTGGCATCTAACACGAAAAGTTCGTCCACGACGCTTTCTTTTCGCCTCCATTAATTCAAATTTTAAGAATGTTGATCGTTTATTGACTATCTACAACAATGCATTGATTATGTAAACGTGGATTTAGATAAACAAGATAACGATCGATTCAATTTTTTTAAAGAATGAAACTCAAAGAACTCGAAGGTTTACTTCAGGACGTTGCTGTTTTCGGTGAATAAAAAAATCCAATGAATGTTTTTTGCATTAAATTTACTCTGGAATAATCGAGCCTATACACTTATATATATGACGTGAATCAATTAAAGATGAACCAAAAATTCATTTGGAGCAATACGTGACAACACCACATTTAGCTTCAAGGATTCTATTTACTGCGCACTCTGTATATGATGACATTGAAAATAAAATAGTGGCAGATTTTGGTTGTGGTTGTGGAATATTAAGGTAGGTGTTAATTTCGCATTTTACTCAATTCGGTGATTAAAAAAGTACTATTTTTACCCCTAATAAAATAAAGAACAGCATCGCATCAAATATTCTCGGATCAAGGTTTGATTTTTTTGCTTCCTAATCTTGGGATTGTATATTATTCAAAACATTTAATTTATAATTTTTCTGTTTACATCTCTCGAAGTTATAATATCGCTGTAGACATTGATCCGGATGCACTCCGAATTGCTAGCGACAATTGTTCAAAGTTTGAGCTTTCTGTTGATTTCCTATTGACAGATTTAACTTTGGACCCAAAATGGCAAAAGAATGATAATATTATTGATACGATTGTAATGAATCCACCATTCGGCACAAAGAATAAAGGAGTTGACATGATTTTTTTGAAAAAGGCTGTTGAGGTGAGTTGTCGATGTTGTATCTTTTTTTTAATGAGGCTTTATTTACTGTAGATTTTATTTCCAGGTCGCAAATAATGCTGTTTATTCGTTACATAAAACATCAACGAGAGAGGTGAATTATTATTATTCGTAGTTTTTCTTTTTTAGTTTTTACCGACAATTTTTTATTTTAATAATAGCACATACTTAAAAAAGCAAAAGAATGGGGAGTTGATTGCGAAGTTTTGGCCGAATTGAAAGTATAAACAATATTAACTCGTTTTGATTATTTCGCAAATTTTTATAATATTTATTAAAATCACTTTATAATCACAGTTTGATATACCAAATATGTACAAGTTTCACAGAAGGAAGTCTGTAGATATTCAAGTAGATTTTCTGCGATTAGCAAAGTAAATAAAAATAATCAAACAATGTTTTGATATATACCAAATATAATGATAGAATTGATGTTTATTTACGGCTTTAATAAATATTGGATGTCACCTAATCATTTATTCATCACCTATATTTTTTTGCAACATATTTCGAGACTTTCTGACTTGTCCGCCTAAATCTAGAGCCTGAGGAGATGAAATTGCTTGTTTATATAATTTCCTATGATAAATATAAATATTAGATAATTATACAATAATTATATGTATTAGCAATAATAGTGTTAATTATAATTAAAAAAAAAAGTACCTTAAATGCTCCGAGTGTCCACCTTCTTGTTTGATTTTTGCCATATGCTCTTTCACTCTCTTTTCCTCGTCGCTCTCTGCTCGTTCAAGTTCTGCAACACGTATTTTACGCTCATCAGCAAGTTTTTTAGCATCATCCATCATTTGTTGAAGGCGTTTTTGCGCGGCCGGATCTTTATTATTGCCATTTTTACGATTTTCATCTTCACATTTCAATTGTGACTTTTCTCCATCTCGCGGAGGAGCTAATGAAGACTTATAAGAATCATATTCACGCCGTCTTGGCGGTAGACTACTGATGGGATCGATAGATGTATACCTCCTATCAACGTGGTGATGGTATCCACTTCTTGTGTTATTATCTGATCTATTATTTTCCGACGACTTATATTCATCACGTCGTTCTCGCTTCCTTGGAAGAGACCCGGAATTTCTGCGGTGATCATTACTGTATGGACTTTTACTTCTTTCTCTGTCATGATGTCTTTTGCGTGATCTATCTAAATGATTGTGACTTCGATCTTCAGATCGATGCCTCTCATATAGACTAAAGGGAGTTCGGTCCCTACTTCTATCTCTATTATCTTTTTCGTTCTTGTCTTTTCTATCCTTATGTTTTTTACCACTCTTTTCTTTTTTCGATTTCTATTGAATAGTATGAATTTATGTAAACAAATGAGAACCAAAAATATCAAAATGCAAAATTTAGACATACCTGTTTTAATTCTTTCATTTTTATGGGATTAGTTACAATAGATTTTATGGTATCTTGTTCCATTTTCTTGATTGCCAATAATGGATCTTCGCGAATTTTTGATTGTGTGTCACGATATGTATTAGCATTTGGATTCATTGCACTGATAAATATATCGGTTGACTGGTTGGAAAGCTAAAAAAATAACGTAGAAATTGGATTAATCAACATCGTGTACAATCGAATCGAATTAATTAATCGTAAAATATCCCCACCTGGCTTACTGTATTTCCCTGTGTTATAAGAGAATCTACTCGTTTTTTGCCAAGCAAATATTCTTCCATTTCTTGCGCTCGCCCGGAGCTAGATTGATTCGGACCTGCTGCATACATCCATTCTAACCTTTCGATTCCCTTCCTTTTTTGTTGTGAAAAATTATTAAAGAGATGATTAAAGATGAAAATCAAGGATCAAAGTAAAGGATAATATGTCAAGAGATGAGCTAAAGAAAAGTAATTACCTTCCGCCAGCCTCTTCCTGCAACCTCCTTAATTCCTGCAACTGTCTTTCCTCTTCTTTCTCCTTTCTTAGTTGTTCAAGTTTTTTCTGCTCTTCAGCAGCTTTTTGCTCTTCTTTCCAGACACGCTCTTGGTTCTTAATCAAGAGCGGATGCCATGATTTTTTCATATTCTGTATACATAAAAGAAAGAATAAAGAAAAGTGTTGATTAAAGTGTAATTTGACATTTCAAGAGAAAGGTACGATTAAGATTTAAGGACTCACCAAGTCTCCACCACCCATTTTGTAAAATTTATTGCAGTTTCACGAGGATGAATTGAGTGTATAATAGTATGATTCAACAACAAAAAGAATTTACGTGTTTTCTATATTATAAGATGCCGGATTTCTAAATTTCTAGAGGTTATTTATATTATTACAAAATGCCGACGTAGATCATGCAAATTGCAGTGTTACCATAGATAGAATTTCCTTTATTATACGGATTATCAATGTAACAATTCTAAGATTCTGTGTTACATTTCTATGAAAATAAATCCAGGAAATCACTAAACCAGATAGTGAATTGACTTGCACAAATATAAATAAAATTTGTTTACTTTGCAAAGGTTTTCTTATGATTACTTACAAAATACACTTTGATAATATTATAAATAATTAAATTATATTATAAGAAAATAAATATTCTTTATTATAAAGATAAAGTTGTAATTATATAATACTTATTTATTATTTATTGTAACTTATAAATTTTAATCGTGATTAATTATAATCTAGTAAAAATATTGGTGATAAATAAATATTATATATTTGTAATATTAGTTTTTACTTTATTAATAATTATTATTCATTATTATTATTATTTTATAATTTTCAAATATATAATATATTTTTAATACTTATAATATAGATCATTAATACATATATTATCTTGCCAGATAATTAAATAATTTGTTAAAAAACAATATGTAACTCTTACAATTTATTTTTCTTGAAATCTGATATTAAAGATTAGTATTTAAGTTAAAAGAAATCTAGTAAAGTCAATAAAAATAACTCATTAATTATGATCACAGCACTCATTTTTTTTTTGAATTTGCAAATTCTTTTTTTAGTGAGCATCTAAAGATTATTTAACTTTTTATTTCAAGTTTCAAAAGTCAAGTTATTAATAACTACAAAAAAGATCAATATAAATGATTATTAATTTTTATTAGTAATTAACATTTAATTTTTTTTAAAATATAATTATATTATTTATTATTTAATTAACTTTTCTCAGTTTACAATTTTTTTAGATTTTTTAGCCAATCTCACTTGAAAGATTTACTTGATACTGTGATCATTTCCATTAATTTTATAATTTTTTAGATATAGATCACATATTTTAATCAGGTAGGAGAGTTATTATATTTAACTAAAAGTTTTATATGTTTTAAGTAATTAAAATTGGAAGAGATTAATTTACTAAAAGTAGATAACTAAGTATTCATTTTGTTAAACTGCTAGAATAAGTTCAGAAATTTTTTTTAATTCAAATAATTTATTAATAAATAATCTTCTTTTATTAATTAACTTTTAATAAGAATATCTTTTTCTTTTATTAGATTTTTAGATAATATTAACTAATTTCATAGTATAATGATAAGAGATTAATTATATTAAATAGAAGATACTACTTGTTATAGATAAAAGATCTTTAAAAATAAAAGAATACAAATAAAAAAGGAAAAAGGTAATTAATACTTGACTGAAAAACTCTAACTTAAGACTTATAATATGACTTACTTCTAAGAAGATTTTGTCAAAAAAAAATTAAAATAGTAAAGGATTAAAAAAATATAAGAAAATTAATAGATAATTAGAAAATTATTTTTCTAAACTAAAATATACTATATATTTATATAAGTTATTATTATTCAATCTTTAAAGTTTAAAACTATTTTTGATTAATATTATAATTACAAAAAGTACTTGCTCACTTAATAATTATATATTGTTCACTCTAATATTATATAAATTTCACTATTAATATTAATCAAATTAGATTATGTAAATTAATTAACACATATTTTTTATACTAATAATAATAATGTAAATTAAATATAATTAATATAAATTATAATTAAAATATAATAAAATAATATAAAAATAAAATAAAATATATTAAAAATAAAATAAAATAGTATAAAATAAAAATAAAATAGTATAAAATGAAATAAAATAATATAAGTAAAATGTAAATAATATAAAATAAATATGAATATAATTTATAAATTATAAATTATATAAAAATTAATTATTCAATCAAAATAAACTATAAAAAATTATGTAATATATTAAAATTCATATTATAATAATACATAGTATTCAATAACTTTTGTTAATTTTTTTATTATTATAAAATACTAATAGTGAAGTTTCAATAAATAAATAAATTTTGATTTTGTTGTTTTCTTAAATATTTTGTAAAGTTATTTATTATTTTCAAATTTTTTATAGATATTGGTTTAGTTATAAAATAATACAAAAAATAATAAAAAATATTTGAAATTAGCAAAAGATGATAATGTTATAAGTTCTAAGTTCAAATAAATATTCTTATAATGTAAGTATTCAACTAATATTTGTTGTAATTTTTCATTAATTTACTAATTTTGATCTAATTGCTTTAGGATTAATATATAATACAGCTTCTTCTATTTTATTAAGATAAAATAGAGTACTATTACTTCTAATAAATATCTTTCTTTTGTATTTACTTAATATATAGGTAATCTTATAATAATATAGTACTGATATTCTATAATAATCTGATTAAATATTTAATAATACTGTTACTGTTCTTATGTTGATAGACAAGGTATTAACTAACTATAGTAATTAATTAAGAATTGTATAAGAGCGATAATAGTAACTGTGTGTACTTGAGAGAGTTGAATACTAGATGGTTGGAAGAGAGTATTAAAAAGAAATAGATTCTGATACTTCCATTAGTATTTTATGATTCAAAAGTGCAAATGATTTATTAAAATACAAAAGATGACTTCCATTAGTTGGGTAAGTCAAAGTTAAATAAATAATAAATCAAAGATAACAATAAGTAAAAGATTATTTAGAAATATTAATTAACTTTTATGCTTTTATTACTTTTAAAGTTATTATTTAGATACTTGTTATTCTATATTAAATTACATCTGTTTAAATACATATAAATGTAATACAAATCTACATTATGAGTGACATTACATAAAAATAGTTATAAGATAAATTTGA